>JAVTVY010022022.1:0-97311 GCA_036873755.1 Hanleya hanleyi
AGTACCCATGCGTACTTGGATAAAATATCGATACAGGTCAACATGTATCGATGTCCATCATTGTGGGGTGCAAATCGACTCATATCCACTAAATCAGCCTGCCATTGTGCGTCTATGCCTCCTACGATGACTCGGTTACGGCGAAAATGTCGTCGGGCTGCTCGATGTAAACTATAAGTGTCTTGGGTTTTTAACCAGTCTCGAACTTCAGTTCGACTGATGCCTTGGCAATGGGCAGCTCGAGCGAGCGCTCCCACAGCGCTATACGCGGCTGGAGTGGTAGGGTTGTAATACAAATCGGTTAACACCTTGTTCACACGCCACGTAGATGCCGACCGTCCACCTTTTCCCTTTCGGGACCCCCTCATCGGGGTGCCTGTCTTCCTACCCCTCATCGGGGTGCCCCTGGGTCCCCGTCGGGGTTGCACTGTGGTGTGTTCGCTTCATGAGGTGACACTGACACTCTAGCCTCTGTGCACCCTATAGATATAGTACTTTTCCTGGGGAGTTCCAAGGCTGTATCGGGTTCATGTAGTTGTTCATGGGGTTCAGCCAGCGCGTCCTCCATAGCACGAGCCCACCCCAACTGGTGTGATGATCGCTCGTCCGGTGTAAACAGCTGGTCCACAATAGGCACCACTTTCTCCAAGGCTGACCACAGATCGGGGACTAGGGTGAAGCCTCGCGTAGGGTCTTGGTAGCGGCCCAGGCGTAGGAAGAAGGTGGCACGGTATACGTAGATGGCATTGTCTATGTGGATGAGGTGTCCGTCGAGTTCGCCGCTCAACACCCGTTTAAATTTGGTCCAGCCGTCACGAGGTAGCGTCACCGTATTCGATACGGTCTCAGCGGGCGACCAGCAAATATCTCCACGGTCTTCCACCAGGGTGACTTTATTTTCATAGACGTGTAACCCCACATGGGGTGTAAGGGACAGGATGGCTCGTAGGTCGGGTGACATGCTTGCTCCAATGTCGAACGGTGAATGACACACACAATCTGTCTGACCCTGGTATTTATAGTGTCAATACCAGGTGGGCACAGACTGAGTCGTACTATTATGATGGATTATCCTGTAGAGATAGTACTTCATCGACCATGGGGACTACTTGTTCCAAAGCCGTCCATAGATCGGGGTCCAGAGTAAAACCACCTTGCTTGAGACAGAGGAGTCGAGCAAAATAGGGACCGCGGAAAATGTAGACGTCGTCACACAGGTGAATGCTATCACCGTCGAGGTCACCCAATAACACCCGTTTCAAGGTAGTCCAGCCTTCCGGGGATAAAGAGACACGCGCTGGTTCAGACGTACACCAACACCTACTGTCGTCATCGATGAGCTCCACGCGTTGGGGATACAACAATAGGGTGCAGTCCGGTGTAAGAGTGCGGGTAGCTACAGAGTGCGCCTGGGGTGGAGTACGTCGTGGACGTCGGTGATAATAGCTTTCAGCGCCTGCCATAATGCCGGACGGAGTAGGATAGAGGCACCACCACGCTCTTCTAACCGGGGAAAAAAAGAATCATCTCTACCACTTCGTAGGTAGACACCGACTCCCACGTGCATGAAATCGACTTCGGGCTCTTTTCCCTGTAACAACCGTGTCAATATAGTCCATCCTGCTAGGGTTAAACATAGCTTCACCTCTCGGGGATGTTCTTCGATGAGCTGCAGTTCATGGTCATAGACGATGAGGATGACGTCAGACGTGAGTTGGAAGAAGGCAAGCTCCGCTCCATACGCTGCCATAGTGGTGAATGACAAAACACCGACGAGGCAAATCTGTATATATCGATTCTTCCCCTTCGTGAAAGTCCGTGATGACTCGTGAGTAAAAACCCCTAGTCCGTAGCCGTACACGTTATAGGTTTTTTTTCGCACCTCTCTCTCTCTATCCGTACCCGTATACGTTATAGTTTTTATTCCACCCTCACCCTTCGTGAAAGTCCGTGATGATTCGGGCTGTAATGTTATCTGCAATCATTTAACCTGGGAATTGGCCATAGACGAATTTTCGTGCAAAATATGTGGATTGTGAGTTAACCCAAGAAGGGTGGTCGCGCGGACCTCGGCGTAGGCACCTTGTAGGCCACCAATCAGCGACGTGTACATCCATTCTAATGTTATAAATAGACGCAATGATTTAACATGGAAATTTGCACTAGGCGAATTTCGTGTAAAATGAAGGGATTCTGACGTCACCCAGAATGCATCACTGGCGCCAGTGCTGTACATACGACCCTTTTCAGGGCCAACCGTAATGTTATCTCAATACATGCAATCATTTAACGTAGGAATTGACACTAGGTGAATTTTCGTGCAAAATATGTGGATTGTAAGTTAACCCAGGAAGGGTGGTCGCGCGGACCTCGGCGTAGACACCTTGTAGGCCACCAATCAGCATCGACTCTAATGTTATCAATACACGCAATCATTTAACATAGGAATTGACACTAGGTGAATTTTGGTGCAAAATGAAGAGATTCTGACGACACCCAGGAATGGCGCCAATACAGTGCTGTACATGTTCCAAAGACCCTTTTCAGGGCCAACCGTAATGTTATCAATACAGGCAATCATTTAACATAGGAATTGACACTCGGTGAATTTGGTGCAAAATGAAGGGATTCTGATGACACCCAGGAATGGCGCCAATACAGTGCTGTACATGTTCCAAAGACCCTTTTCAGGGCCAACCGTAATGTTATATCAATACATGCAATCATTTAACATAGGAATTGACACTAGGTGAATTTGGTGCAAAATGAAGGGATTCTGACGACACCCAGGAATGGCGCCAATACAGTGCTGTACATGTTCCAAAGACCCTTTTCAGGGCCAACCGTAATGTTATATCAATACATGCAATCATTTAACCTAGGAATTGACTATAGGTGAATTTGGTGCAAAATGAGCGGATTGTAAGTTAACCCAGGAAGGGTGGTCGCGCGGACCTCGGCGTAGGCACCTTGTAGGCCACCAATCAGCGATGTGTACATCGACTCTAATGTTATCCATACACGCAATCATTTAACATGGAAATTTCCACTAGGCGAATTTCGTGCAAAATGACGGGATTGTAAATTAACCCAGGAAGGGTGGGGGCCCCCACTATTGGCCAATCAGCAGACCCGAATAAGAGCCAATGAGCTATCGCTAAAAGAGCCAATGAGCTATCGCTAAAAAGAACCAATGAAGCCAGCATCACCGAGGTTGAAACAGCCAATGAAAATCACCTGTATGTCAGTATAAAGCCAGCGGGAGCGTGGTCAGCGGCATTCCAAAACCTTTCACCAGACTGACAACACCGTATGAACGATATGAACAACGAAGAAGCTGCAGCACGCCGGGAGAGCGGGGAAATGGTTAATTTTAACCGAGTGGTAGCGAAGATGTCCACCACGAGAGGTGCTGGAAAAATGGAGGCAGCCCGCCGAGAGAAAGAGAAGCTGGTGAAAGATGTGAAAGAATTTTGGTTAAAAGAAATTGAAGGCTGGTGCCGCCATGTGGATAACAATTTTAACCAACAAGTGGCCAAGATTCTACGGACCCTGATCATACTAGCAAGAACGGTGACCGATGAAGAGTGGCTGGCCCATCTCAAAGCGGCAATGGAGGAGATGTACCCTCCCCCTCCACTACTACCACAAGAACAACAACAACAAGTGGAGGCGGCCTCTGTGTGTACCATTCCACCGGCACAGTTGCTAGACGATCTACCGATTCATGCTGCCGACCCCAATGACCAACAACAACACCGGTACCAACTGAGGCCAGGCTATCACTACTTTTCAGTCAGCGATATGAGTAGACAGGAAAACTCCCCCTGAAGAAAACAGGGTCAACAAATTGACTTCAACGGCCCTTTTCAGGGCCAATCAAAGGCCCTTTTCAGGGCCAACCAATTACTCCGAAAGGGGGAACTTCTAACTTGGCACATTCAATTCAAATCACAGGTCCTACATCATGTCCTCTATATTCTATAGTATTACCAATCTCCAACACCAAAAAAAAACCAATCCCTGCCCCCGTCAACGTCCCTTTTCAGGGCCAACCCCTTACTTCCAACACACAGGGTTTTTTTCTCAGTGTTTTAGGGCTAACCCATGCAAAAATTTGGTGCAAAATGAGCGGATTGTAAATTAACCCAGGAAGGGTGGTGGCGCGGACCTGGGCGTAGGCACCTTGTAGACCACCAATGAGCATCCATTCTCATGTTATAAATAGACGCAATCATTTAACATGGGAATTTGCACTAGGCGAATTTCGTGTAAAATGAAGGGATTCTGACGTGACCCAGAATGCATCACTGGCGCCAGTGCTGTACATGCGACCCTTTTCAGGGCCAACCCCAATGTTATATCAATACACGCAATCATTTAACGTAGGAATTGACAAATTTGGTGCAAAATAGGCGGATTGTGAGTTAACCCAGGAAGGGTGATCGCGCGGACCTGGGCGTAGGCACCTTGTAGGCCACCAATGAGCATCGACTCTGATGTTATAAATAGACGCAATCATTTTAACATGGAAATTTAGACTAGGTGAATTTGGTGTAAAATGAAGGGATTCTGACGTGACCCAGAATGCATTGGGGTAATATTATAAAGATAGGAATGGACTTTAACCTGGAAATCGATGTGTTATTTACCTATTGTTACCTAGGTATGTGTGCATGTGCAGGAGTTGGTGTTATTTTTTTTTATTTTTTTTTTTTGTGCTTTGAGTTTCCTCTTTCGGAAAGATTGGTTGGCCCTGAAAAGGGCCTTTGGTAAGGGATTACATCGTTGGGGACAGGTCGGATTGTCTTCTCACAGTACACACCGGGCATGTCAACGCTATGAGTTTACACACTAGGGGGTTGTAATCGTCCGGAAGCTCTGGTAATCGGGCATGTCGGCGTATACAGGCTATACACAAGGCTTGATGCCCACAGGGGAAAATGGCGTATTTGGCGAAGTGATTACAGCATTCCACGCAGCGTAAATATTGTGCTGCTTGGCATTCTGTGTTGGGTGCCAGTCTTCTTTCTATTGCGGTAGCGTAGTGCATGACGTCTTCAATTTGTTCGTTTTCTTTTTCGCTTATTTTTCTTCTGTTCTCTCTTATTCTGTTTTTTCTTGAGTCTTTCTTTTTCTGGTACTCTCTTTTTCTGTGTTTTCTTGAGTCTTTCCTCTTCTCCTCTTTTCCTTCTCCTTCTTCTCCTTCTTCTTGTTCTTCTTCTTCTTCTTCTTCTTCTTCAGCTTGGAGGCTTTGTTCTTCATGTTGTTGTTTGTAGATATCTTCTAGCACTCGGTCCATTTCGTCAAATCGTTGGTATTCGAGTGCCGTAAGATCCGGTGTCGCTCCTGGGTGGTGACTAAGATCCGGTGTCGCTCCTGGGTGGTGACTAAGATCCGGTGTCGCTCCTGGGTGGTCACTAAGATGCGGTGTCGCTCCTGGGTGGTCTTCATTATCACCGCCCTGTGGTTGGTGTTCATCTTTAAATAGGTCTTGTATAATATCATCCAGCCATG
Source organism: Hanleya hanleyi (assembly GCA_036873755.1). Lineage (NCBI taxonomy): Eukaryota > Metazoa > Mollusca > Polyplacophora > Lepidopleurida > Hanleyidae > Hanleya > Hanleya hanleyi. The sequence continues at coordinate 5,518 of JAVTVY010022022.1, forward strand.
GGTCATCATGTACCATATCGATGTTCCCTAGCAGTTGTAGTTCATCATCATTTATCATGAAGTCTGGTAACAGGTTGTCAATATCCATGGTTTCACCTTCAGCCATGATGTAATTGTGAATGAATCACTAAATACTGCGCGCTATTTATAGTGTAACGCGCGGACGTCAGCGAAATTTGTATATCACATCTTTGTGCTGACTTACGCTGGAGAAATATTTTGTGTTTCTTTTCCAATTTTAAACCGGTGTCATTTTGCACTAAATGCGAGTGCACGTATAAAATTTATTTCAAGTTGAACTGGGGCAACTGATCGTGTAGCATTGAAAAATTTAGAAGGGTAGCGGTAGACTAAGCCACTATTTTAATGATTTTATCGATTTTTAGACCCGTAACGTTATGGTTAGGTAGTGTGGAAAACCCGGTACACTGGAAATAAATCGGTTTTCCTGGGTAAAAATACGTCAAGTATGTTCCTCACAGCCTTATAATGTCACCCTGAAAATTGTAGCCAGTTTATCGAAAGAAAACTAGGAAATTTTATCACACGGGCTACGGTAACACAGCACTATACAGTGTGCAGGCAAATGTGAGTAGAGCTATGGGTGTCAAATGGACTGTGTTACCGTAGCCCAAGGGTAAAATTTCCTACTTTTTTCTTTTCGATAAAACATGCTGCAGTGAACTCACATTTATTGCAAAAATGAGACCGGTTTTAAAGTTGGGAAAATAAAACACAAAAATTTTTAGCAGGTACCATGCCGCCATCTTGGTCCCACTCCCACAGCCGCCATCTTGGTCCCACTCCCACAGCCGCCATTTTGGTCCCACTCCCACAGCCGCCATTTTGGTCCCACTCCCACAGCCGCCATCTTGGTCCCACTCCCACAGCCGCCATTTTGGTCCCACTGCCACAGAACGCCTAGACTATAAATAACGCGTAGTATGTTGCCATTTATTCACAACTACAATCATGGGTACAAGACGAAGGCTATTCAACGATCCTAGAGAACACAGAGAGGTGATTACGAGTGAAGAACATAACGATGGAGTGACAATAATTACAAGCTTTGAGCGGGTTATTGCCGACGAAACGATGATACGGCGAAGTGAAGAACAACTCGAAGAGCTCAGGAGGGTGGCAATGGAAGAAGATGCGAGGTTGATGAGACGGCGAAGTGAAGAACAAGACGAGGAGATGAGGAGGAGGGTGGCAATGGAAGAAGATGAGGATGTACCTACGGACGATGAAGAACTCCCCGACCTAGAGTGGTTAAACAGTAACAGACCTCCAGCAAATACAACGGCTACCCAAACACCAATTATAACAACGCCGGCTACAGAAACACGAACGCCAGCTACAACAACAACAACAACAACAACAACAACAACACCACCATGCTCTTGGGCCGAGGTAACCCGCCTGAACGAACAGGTGAACCGCCTAAACGAACAGGTGACCCACCAAAACGAACAGATTAATGAAATGAGGGAAGACATGGGTGAAATGGACGCTGTGAAGTTTAAACTACAACAAGACCTACATAAGGAAAACAGTAAATCAAACTGTAGCGTGTGTACAGACGACGAAAGCCTGTACGCCCTATTTCCGTGCGGGCATTTATGCCTATGTGAAGAATGCTGGGTGACGCTAACATGTATAGGGGGCACGTGCCACTGCGCTGAAACGGACGAACAGCATTTAAAGATCAAGTGTCCTGTGTGTAGGAAGCAGGTGGCCGGGGTAAAGAGAATCTACCGCTCCTAAAACAAGTGTCGTAACACTTTTGCAAAGGCCCTTCTCAGGGCCAACCAATGTTTTCGAAAGAGAACTTCTAAACTCAAAGCACAAAAAACACCAGCTCCCATCACCCCTATGAAAAAACCTAAGGTCTTCACCACAATAGACTATTAATGTTGAATTTTTTTAATACAATTATCTTTGCAAAAGAATGAACACTAACAGCCATTTTTTGAATTTTCTACTATTTTTATTAACACAAATAGAATGAACGTGTTCACCAGACTCTGGGTATTGAATTTTTAATACAATTATACGCTATGAAGGCGCTTCAATGCACATAGAATGAACATAAAATGAACATAGTGTAGGAATACGTCAGGAGAGAAGCCGTATTTTCAGCTTGAGCAAGACTGGCAGATGATAATGTCTGAATGTTCCAATGCAATAAGACTTGAAAATGTTCAATATTTATACAACAAGACTAACACAATAGAATGAACGTTTTCAGTAAAACTCTGAGTATTGAACTTTAATACAATTAACAGTAAAACTCTGAGTATTGAATTTTTAATACAATTATACGCTATCAAGTCGCTTCAATGAACGTGTAGGAATACGGTAAATGTTTTCAACACCAGACTTGAAATGTTCAATAGTTATGCAACAAGACTTGTTTGAACTCATCATTGTCTTTCCGCCCCTGGTGCACGTAGATGTAGGTAGCAATCTGTTCACGTGGAATTCTGGGAGCGCAGGCAGCTTCCAATGCCAGGGCAATTTGCTCCTCGGTGACGGTCTGTAGTGCCTCAGTGATGAGCGCGTATGATGGTACACTATTGTCCACACACGTATGCGTGTTTATCGGACTGTTGTTCACACAGCCTGCACATGCTTCGATACGCAAGTGTCGAATGCGAGGTCTGACATGATCCAGGAATGTGTCGATGTACTTCTTACAAATATACTGAGTCACCTGGTCAGACAGGGCTTCATGAATTATAGCGTTGAGACTCTGCAACTTCCGCCACGCCGTTATTTTCAAGGTGACACCCTGAGGACAAGGAACACGCTCTTGCGTATCTAACCTCATTTTCCATTTCCGTATATGCACCAGGAGCTGGTCGTTGAAATATGCACAGCTGACAAAGATGTCGTCACCCACATAAAATTTCGCTTCGTCACTCCCCTGGTCGCGAATAACCGCATCGATGGCGTAATCAAGGGTCTGCAGGTTTAGCCAGGTGTCGAAGGTCAAGGCAATATGCCTAGCTGGTCTGTCGTTAAAGGCCGGTGCGTTAAAATGCACTTCTTCGTCTTTGACACTCACAGTTAAATAGGCTGAGAGCTCCCAAATGCTCGTGTGGGCTGCCTGGTAGGCCTGCTGGATAATGTTATTGATCTCCTGCACAGACATAGGAAGTTGCACCTCTTCTTCTTTCACTGGCTCAGGCACTTGCTGGGGCACTGGCTGAAGCACTTGCTCAGGTATTTCTAAAGGTGTTAGTCGGGGCCGTTTGGGTCGTGCAGCGCGTTTGGCAGGTACACCAGACTCTGGGTGCGTACGTTTGCTAGCTGTACGCTGTTCGGTGGAGTGCGTGGCTAAGATATCATCATCATCTTGTAAATCGTGGGCTTGAAGTAGATCTGCTAGTTCTTCATTTCCCGTCTTCTTCAGCGCCTCCACGAAGGCTAGAAATGCATAGGGGCCACGGCGCAGTAGACCGTCGATGAGGGCTCTGTTTTGTGCTGAAGTGGTTTTCTCAGCCATGATATCTTCGCGACCGTGTTTCAGGAGTATGTTTTCCTCCATAAGCAAATCACATAGTTCAGCCACATGCTGCATCTCATCAATGAGGCGAACACGGTACTTTTGAAGCGTAACTAGGTCGGCTGACTGCATGACTGTGGGCTCAGGCTGGTGAGTAACTGCTACGGTGTAATAGTCTGGTGAATTTGCACTGGTAAAATGAAAAAAATTAAAAGGTTCTCCACAGCTCATACAAGCAGGCAAGCAGGCTGGCTAGAGGTGAGGCAGGCAGGCAGGCAGGCAGGCTAGAGGTGAGGCAGGCAGGCAGGCAGGCAGGCAGGCAGGCAGGCTAGAGGTGAGGCAGGCAGGCAGGCAGGTAGTGCAATGAATACACCCACCCCTAAAAATGACCTCCTTTTATACGTTTTTCTACAGTCCGCCATTTTGGTCCCACTCCCACAGCCGCCATTTTGGTCCCACTCCCACAGCCGCCATTTTGGTCCCACTCCCACAGCCGCCATTTTGGTCCCACTCCCACAGCCGCCATTTTGGTCCCACTCCCACAGCCGCCATTTTGGTCCCACTCCCACAGCCGCCATGGTCCCACTCCCACAGCCGCCATTTTGGTCCCACTCCCACAGCCGCCATCTTGGTCCCACTCCCACAGCCGCCATTTTGGTCCCACTCCCACAGCCGCCATTTTGGTCCCACTCCCACAGCCACCATTTTGGTCCCACTCCCACAGCCGCCATTTTGGTCCCACTCCCACACTTGCACTCAGTGACCCCTGTGACGTCATAACTTGCACTAAGATCCAACGGTCAATGTGCGTCAGATCACGCTTACACTACTACTTAGGAATATTCAGAAAAGGAAATTACGAACCACAAAATGCCGGTAGTCAAGCGTCAGTGAGTCAGTCTTTGTCTACGAATTAAATTACATTGCCTCCCCCACCCAGCGTGTCTGGAACACGATGTGTCCCGAGATACATGATGTTGATTTATCTTTGAAACAACTTTCTCAAAAACTTGCGAGTGATACATACGTGGCAGTGTGACTAACGTCACAGGCCATACGAAGTAGTGTTTCATATGATTTAAGTGTGTACCTTGACCTTTTTACAGGTTTCTAGGTCACCTAAATAGGTCAAATTTTCATCAAAAGTTTTTCATCAAAAGTAGGTCAGCTCAGAAATTGCTGGCAACAGTCTACAGTAATGATCACCTTACTTGTAATAACAAATATATTTATATTTGGAAAAAGCTTTAGCAAATACAATTAAGCCCATTTCCATGGTCGGAGGAGGCATTGAGACATGTTTCTCCAATTTCAAGGTTTCTAGGTAACCTAATTAGGCCAGAAATTGGGTCAGAAAGTCGGTCACATTCACCTTGACCCAATTAGGTCAGGTCACAGACATTGACCTAATTAAGCGCATTTCCATGGTCTTAAGAGGCATTAGGTAATACGATACGCTCGTAACAATGCCGAACCCTTGGCTCGAGGTATACTAACTCGGATACAAAAAACGTAAGACTCGTACAACGCGATTATAGTACAGTGCATACTTTCAAAGTTCAGGGAAGTATGAAGCTTTGATGGTCGTTAAATATGTTTACTTCATTGAGAAATAAATACCGTATTTGAGTGAGTGAGTGAGTGAATAGGGTTTAACGTCGCTTTACCGTATTTGAATGGCAGTCACAAGGCTTGAAGATACCTGACAATTTCGTGAATTATATTTGCGTCATTTCGGGGCTATTAGCATAATCTTAGGTGCGAAGGATCATGGAAAATTTGGTAGTCACGCGGTATCCTCAGAAATCCGTGTTTTTGCTCTTTTCTGTCCATTTTCGTAGCATTTTTCTTGCCTAAAATGACATAGAAATGTTTTATTTTGCTGAAACGAAATTATTCTCTGTCGTATCAATGAGTTTTAGAGAGAAAATATCGAAGAAAAAAGATTGAAACATGGCAGTGTGACTAACGTCACAGGACCTACGAGGTAGGGTAGCTAAGTAGTAGGGAGCAAGCATTTAAACCCTTATTTTGCCGGGGGAGATAACTCTTGGGGAAATGACGGGGAGTTCCACCAGGGGGCACCACCAGCTCACCAAAAACTACCTCCAACACAGAAGAGTTCCAATCTAGGGGGAGGTAACTCTGGGTCACTATAGTTCCGGCAAAGGGCCCCTGGGCATGTATTCTTTCGCGGTGATGCGGTCTGGCGGTAATGCGGTAGCGGAAGAAAGCTTCCGCGGACAAAAAGTAGTCCCCAGACTTCAAATACGCTGCATGGTCCGATTGGGTCGAGTGAGGTATCAAAGTGAAGCATTCGTGAAGGGGCATCCAGTCATGGGTGGGTGCATGTAAAATTAGGATTTTTTCCGAAAATATAAAAAGCGGAACACGGACTTTACCCTAAAATAGGGGAAAACACCTATCAACCCTAGACAAAAGGGCTAATATCGGTCCCCGGGCTTATTGGGACCTGCCTATCAAGTCAATGGGGTGGGTGCGTGTAAAATTAGGATTTTTTCCCGAAAATATAAAAAGCGGAACACGGACTTTACCCCTAAAATAGGGGAAAACCCCTATCAACCCTAGCCAAAAGGGCTAATATCGGTCCCCGGGCTTATTGGCACCTACCTATCAAGTCAATGGGGTGGATGCGTGTAAAATTAGGATTTCTCCCGAAAATATGAAAAGCGGAACACGGACTTTACTCCTAAAATAGGGGTAAACACCTGTCACCTCTAGACAAAAGGGCTAATATCGGTACCCGGGCTTATTGGGACCTGCCTATCAAGTCAATGGGGTGGGTGCGTGTAAAATTGAGATTTTTTCCCGAAAATATAAAAAGCGGAACACGGACTTTACCCCTAAAATAGGGGAAAACCCCTATCAACCCTAGCCAAAAGGGCTAATATCGGTCCCCGGGCTTATTGGCACCTACCTATCAAGTCAATGGGGTGGATGCGTGTAAAATTAGGATTTCCCCCGAAAATATGAAAAGCGGAACACGGACTTTACTCCTAAAATAGGGGTAAACACCTGTCACCTCTAGCCAAAAGGGCTAATATCGGTCCCCGGGCTTATCGGGACTTGTCAATGGGGTGGGTGCATGTAAAATAATGATTTTTTTCCCGAAAATATAAAAAGCGGAACTCGGACTTTACCCCTACAATAGGGGTCTGTATTATACAATATAAGGGAAAATGCCTGTATGGGGTATGGGGATGGTCAATTTTTTTTCGTGGGCTTTGCTATGGGTTGTGGAGTCTCGTTTTTCTCGTCTCGCCGAGAAAAACACAATGGGAGGAGTCCCGGAGCGAATCGGGGAAATTTTTGGGAAAAGTCACCGAGGTCTGTATACAGGCTCATGCTGGCTATATGGGGGGAGGGGTGGTCAATTTTTTTGTGGGCGTTACTATGGGTTGCTTGGATTTGTTTTTCACGTCTCGTCATTTAGAACACGATGGGAAGGGTCTCGGAGCGAATCGGTGAAATTTTTGGGAAAAGTACCATATAGCCCATATAGTCCCATACTGGCTATATGGGGGTATAGGTTCAACCTGGGAAATTCACATACGTTCATTGTGATATGGGCTGTTTGGATTTGTTTTTCTCGTCTCGTCATTTAGAACACGATGGGAAGGGTCCCGGAGCGAAACGGTGAAATTTTTGGGAAAATTTCACCGAGACCTGGGTAGGCCCATAGGCCTATACTGCATGGCTATGGGGTATAGGCCGATACGGGGTGGACGTTTTGGGGTCTAGGTGAACCCCTAATGATCCTATGATGTCGTATGATGTCTTATTTTGAAGCTCTCGTGGTGGAGCATCCGACTGGACTAATGGCTCGTCCGTTTTCAATAGTCTGCGCATGCGCAGTCTGACCGTAGTATAGAAAGCAGGCATGTTGGGGGGTATGTGGGTGTGTGTTTGGGGTAGAGATGGACCGCTATGGGTCCGAATGGGTCGTGGAAGGTGTCAAAAGTGAAGCTTGCGTGGGTTAGAGTCAGAATGGCGTATTTTTAAGTGCAAGTCGCGTCAATCTGCGCATGCGTAGTTGGTTGTAGTAAGTAAAGTGGCCATTTTGGTGCAGTACAGGAAGGTATTTGGGGTCGAGATGGCCCATCCTTGGCCCGAATGCGTCCTGGAAGGTGTCATCTTGTAGCTCTCGGGGTGTAGACCCCGATTTGAGGGCTGTCCACGTCACCTGTGACGTCATCGGTGACGTCATCAGTCCGAGTAGTAGCGAAAGTGGGCATTTTAGGGCACTGAAGGATGATATTTGGGGTAGAGAGGGGCCATCCTTGGTCCGAATGCGTCGTGGGAGGTGTCATCTTGTAGCTCTTTGGGGCAAATCCCGATTTAAGGGCTGTCTACGTCGCCTGTGACGTCATTGGTGACGTCATCAGTACGAGTAGTAGCGGAAGTGGGCATTTTGGGGCAGTGAAGGATGGTATTTGGTGTAGAGATGGACCATCCTTGGTCCGAATGCGTCGTGGGAGGTATCATGGTGTAGCTCTCGGCGTGTACATCTCGATTTGAGGGATGTTCGCAGCATCTGTGACGTCATTGGTGACGTCATCAGTACGAGTAGTAGCGAAAGCGGGTATTTTGGGACAGTGAAGGAAGGTATTTGGGGTAGAGATGGACCATCCCTGATCCGAATGTGTCGTGTGAGGTGTCATCTTGTAGCAACGCCCGCCAACGTCAAGCTTAACGCTTCAATGCTCTGGTGAAATAGCTCAGAAGTTCTGATTTTCTAGATATTCCATGGAATTGTCACTAATTCTTCGAAATGCAGTGACGCCCGTCAACGCTCGTAGTTACGCCTTAACGCTCTAACATAACGCCTTGACGCCATGATATAGACCGGAAAGAGAACAACAACAACAACAAGGATGACACATGAGAGAACAACAACAACAAGTTTTTTTTTTCATATAGTTTATTTTCCCCAATGTTACATCATACCCACGCTGGGGGAGCCGCGTTGGGTATGTTTACAACTCAAGAAAACTCTTGTCCAATCAGAGGCCACCATTTGCATCTGTTATATTCCTTCTTGTCCGTTAGATGTATTTTCGGTTGCTCTTGTCTGTCGCCATTTCAGAAAGTTCCATCTTTGCTCGGTGTGGCCTAAGCGTCGTCGGGCAGGCCTGGATATTCTTCGGGCAGCATGTCCTGAAACAATTGTTTGCGCATTCTGATCGCATTTTCCAGGGCTTCGGTGGATGGTAGTCCCATAGCCTCTTCCAAGTGACGCTTGGTCTTCATGATGGACCTGTGCGTGCGGTCGCCTTTTATTTCAAGCGGTAGTAAGGTATACTGTTCATAGATCGCCATGGCTGTTTTCCTGATGCGGGGGCGCATTTGGATGTACGGCTGTTGTAAATTATCCTCTCCGGCGTCCTCGATCGCTGCAGCGTAAGTATTGATAGCTGCTGTCACAATACGATCCCAGAAGGTAGGTTCTGCATCACTTTCCACGGCATCACTTTCCACGGACGTAGGCTGACTATCTGAGGTCAAGCTCTCCGTATCAGTAGATAGACTCTCAGCAATCTCTGTTTCGGTATCAGTCGATACACTCTCAGCAGTCTCTGTATTAGCATTCGCCTCAACGGACTCCTTGGAGTCTTCAATCCCATGTATATTTTTCTGATGTCGCATCATATCGTAATGTCTGGTGAAAGTGCGTTCGCACTCAGAGCAAATATAAGCCATGTTGACGGTTGAACGTCGACTGTGCGTGTTTTTGGAAATATGCTTGCTTTTATAGACAGTAAAGCCCATCAACGCTTAGCTTAACGCTTCAACGCCCTGGTGAATTAGCTCAGAAGCTCTGATTTTCATGGAATTGACACCAATTCTTCGAAATGCAGAGACGCCCGTCAACGCCCGTCGTTACGCCTTAACGCCCATCTCAACGCCTTAACACACTTTCTTAACGCTTTAACGTCGTTTAATGATGCGTTCGAACAAATGTTTCTGTTGTGCTATTGCTCTGACATACGCCGCTCTTCAGTTCATGCCCGAGGTTTTCAACATCGACGCTGTTCTTTCAATTTTCATATGGACTGGGTCCTTATCCAATAATTTCTTATGGGTCACGAGGTCGATATACCGCTGACGTAAAGCCCGTCGTAGTCTGGGTCACATGTTCATTCTTATATGTACAGACACTACCACCAACACCATCACCACACACTACCACCACACACACACACACACAATACCACCACATTCCACCCCCACCACCACATTCCACCACCACCACCACCACCGCCACCACCGGGCGTTGACGGGCGTCAACGCCCGGAGGTGGTGGTGGTGGGAGCTCCCGTGTGGCAGAGCTCTTGGATCGGAGCTCTTGGAGCTCAAAGCCTGTGGAGCTCAGAGCTCGGAAGTGACATTTGCATATGACCTCTGTGAGGTCACTTCCGCTTCTTTGACCCCTGCGCGCAATTTTTATCCGGTATTGTTAGCGCGCACAGGGGTCAAAGGTCAGTTCCGGTCACGACTATTGACAACGGACGAACCATTAGTCCAGTCGGGTGCTCCTCCACGAGAGCTTCAAACTAAGACCTCATACGACATCATAGGATCATTAGGGGCTCACCTAGACCCCAAAACGTTCACCCCGTATGGGCCTATACCCCCATAGCCATGCAGTATAGGCCTATGGGCCTACCCAGGCATCGGTGAACTTTTCCCAAAAAATTCACCGATTCGCTCCGAGACCCTTCCCATCGTGTTCTAAATGACGAGGCGTGAAAAACAAATCCAAGCAACCCATAGTAACGCCCACAAAAAAATTGACCACCCCTCCCCCCATGTAGCCAGTATGAGCCTGTATACAGACCTCGGTGACTTTTCCCAAAAGTTTCACCGATTCGCTCCGGCACCCCTCCCATTGTGTTTTTCTCGGCGAGACGAGAAAAACGAGACCCCACAACCCATAGCAAAGCCCACGAAAAAAAATTGACCATCCCCATACCCCATACAGGCATTTCCCCTTATATTGTATAATACAGACCCCTATTGTAGGGGTAAAGTCCGAGTTCCGCTTTTTATATTTTCGGAAAAAAAATCCTAATTTTACATGCACCCACCCCATTGACTTGATAGGCAGGCCCCGATAAGCCCGGGGACCGATATTAGCCCTTTTGGCTAGGGTTGATAGGTGTTTTCCCCTATTTTAGGGGTAAAGTCCGTGTTCCGCTTTTTATATTTTCGGGAAAAAATCCTAATTTTACACGCACCCATCCCAGTGACTTGATAGGCAGGTGCCAATAAGCCCGGGGACCGATATTAGCCCTTTTGGCTAGGGTTGATAGGTGTTTTCCCCTATTTTAGGGGTAAAGTCCGTGTTCCGCTTTTTATAGTTTCGGGAAAAAATCCTAATTTTACATGCACCCACCCATGACTGCATGCCCCTTCACGAATGCTTCACTTTGATACCTCACTCGACCCAATCGGACCATGCAGCGTATTTGAAGTCTGGGGACTACTTTTTCTCCGCGGAAGCTTTCTTCCGCGACCGCATTACCGCCAGACCGCATCACCGCGAAAGAATACATGCCCAGGGGCCCTTTGCCGGAATTATAGTGACCCAGAGTTACCTCACCCTAGATTGGAACTCTTCTGTGTTGGAGGTAGTTTTTGGTGAGCTGGTGGCGCCCCCTGGTGGAACTCCCCGTCATCTCTCCAAGAGTTATCTCCCCCGGCAAAATAAGGGTTTAAATGCTTGCTCCTTACTACTTAGCTATTAGGACTCCGACGCGAACTGAACTCTTGGAAATCCCTCCCCCCCCCCCCACACCACCACTGTTGAAATCCTGCCTATATTAAGCTGGGCATTGCCCAATTCAAAATCACCAGTGATTGTCATCAAAAATCACCAGAAATTGTCATCAAATGTAGGTCAGCTCAGAACTTGCTGGTAACAGTCCCCTAATGCATCTTCATGCCAACAATCAAGATTCTAATGTCAACGGTTCTCCTTATTTTGCCGACGAAAGGATTCGGATGAACTGACTCACTCACTCATTACCGGACAATTTGCAAATGAGAGACAAAATGGCAAAATGGGCCAAAAAATAGGCGAAAAATGCATTTCGAAAACATGACCTTGAATATTTTTACATTTCCTTGTAGAACTTCACCCATTACATAGCATAGTATAGGCGGGGTAGTCCTTTCCATTCTACATGTATTCTCCCTCACCCCCACAAGTATTCATAGATCATTTGTTCTTTTTATATATTCATATTGTTTAGATCAACTTTTTCAAGAGAGATATTTATATATTTGTAGGCGACCGAAACTGATCAAACGAGCGCAGAGAATAGCGCAGCCTCTCTAGTTGGTAGTAGCATTTCCCCAACTTCTACCGACTTGAAGTCGCGCCTTATCAAAACACAAGTGGTTCTAGTCGAAACGAAATAGACATTTCATGTCATGATTGAAGTAGATTTGTACTTTTTTTATTTATCCCTGTGCCTGAAAACTTCGATTGCTCGACTAACTTTGAAGCAAAGGGTCAATCACGTTATCTTCAAGTTCGTTTTAATCATAAACAGGATATAATTCTAACCATAAATACGATATTTTGGTTCAAAATATGTCTAGTTCAAATGTCTAGTCCGTCATTCAATATTCAGCCGCCGTCCATAATCCAAAGACCTAATTCATATAACAACATTAGCACCAAATTAAAACGAAAAATCATAGTATACATAAAACTAGGCTAATTTCCTGCAAGACCGAAGCGGTCAACAGTTTTCACTGATGCCAGCAAGACATGGTGATGCTCCAAAAATATCGAATCTGTATCGCTGATCAGTATTCTCAATCCATATGATATACGTTGTAAAGTCGTTATCTAAGAGTTGATGTATCTTAGTCACGCTTTTACTTTGACTGTTCATATGCACGATACATAGGTTCATACGGCTCCTAGCCTCATATGACAAGGAAGTGTCTCCAAATATCGTTCGGGTTTTCGTCAAGATATATGTGATCTTTTTTCGATATCGCGAATTGCAAAGGTGAGAGAGAATCGGCCATTTTTTTCACAAAAACCGAATGATTCGCGAAATCGGTTTTTTCGCTTTATGTGATCGGTCGAGAATCCTTCATGTCCAACTTTGATTGGTAAGGGAAGACAACTCTGTCTGGCACAGATCGCCTCCACTGCTCAAAATGGCCTGGGAAATTTAACCTAGATTAGATTGGACAATGATATTCGAAGCTGAAAATCAAGCATTTCTGTTCGGGTGACAACATTTGCCAGCATATTAAGTTAATTTCGAATAGTATATCAATACGATGTGCTATTTTATTTTCCGAAAGAAACTGTTTTACTTGCTTCCAATCGATTTGAAAATGATGGTTCAATTTCCATTTTCAACCTATACCTTAGCATAGGTTTTCACGAAAAAGCCAAAAGTAGCTCATTTTTAAAAGTTTATAGGTAAATCACCGTTCAGCCAACGATATTTGCCAGCATGGCGTTATACATACCATACCGTGTTCTATCTCGTGGTTCTTCATTTGATCTAATTATTATATATCTTCTTGCTTCCATTTCAATTTAAAATTTGAGAATTTTTAGAGAAAGACACTATAAGGCGTTCAGCTGGAGTAATTAAGAGGGGGCCGGTCCGTGGTAATTAAGGCCGAGACCTGGTGACGGTCCGTGGTAGTTAAGGCCGAGACCTGGTGACAGGTGACGATACCTGCTGGGCCGATTAAACATGGACCACATTGTGTATTGCACGAGGCGAAGGTTTCATGTGCTGTCTCTTTGGTCCTCCCGATAATCAACACCTAATGTATTGTCACATTTTCGTCTTGATGTTTGCCGTAGAACAGATAATCATTAGAGATTTTGTTTACTCGGAAAGTCGTCAACTTTATGTTTGCAAATGAGGAAGTCGAACAATAGAATCGAAAGCTCTTCTGTCATATTGTAGCTTGGGTTCTTGTCATGATTGCGCCTTCGAAAACGGTATGGACAGGAACATCCAGCAGGATGATTTTCATAATATGATTATGTGATCAACACCAAAAACAATATCGCTCAGCTTCTTTACATCGTTATTCCACCCTGAAAACGCATCTTCGCTTACCCAAGTCTAACACTACACGTGTTGCCTTGGCTGAACATAACACATTATCTGATCAGAATACAGGTCTGGTGATGTCATAGAGCTATAAAGCTTCCGTGGTCCATATTAGGGGAAGTGCAATGTATGACCTCTTTAAAATTCAATTTGATTGGCTCTTCGACGGAAATTAACATCAATACACCCACTACTTGCCATATTTGGAGATCACACGGGCAGACATCAAAGAAAATCCTAGCTGCACGGTGTTGGCAAGCTCCTATCTTGATTGGCTCTCTGACATCACGAGCATTTCCCGGTTTGAACAGTTTACTCTATTCAATAAGTCAAGGTAAATGACGGAACGTTAGTGTAGTATTTAGCTTGAAAATGTGAAGATGTGAAAACGTAGACTGTAATAGACTTTATATGAGTATTTGTTGCCAAATACAATGGGTGAATTCCTCTTCCATGATTAGAATGCTGTGATTTATGTTTGTTGGCGTAATACTGAAACTGGAACATGGAAGTGTTATTCATTGAAATTCACACGGTACCGATACGACTTTTCTTGAATATGCTCACAAGCATTATACTATAACTGGTATGTCGAAATGCCGCAATAATCTGTAAGAATACATGTTTAATACAACAAATGTTACATTTCGCTTTAACAAATTATTATTAATATTCATCGGTTTGTGAAGAGCATATTTTGTAAAATTCTTTCACCTAAGTTTTATTGCTTAAATTCAATGTTCAATATCTGCTCCCACTTATTCATTTTGTGTGTGTGTAACAGGCTTGCCTATAAGATCAGAATTCTATCACAGTTAAATATACTTAAAGATAATACATTGGGAGTTGATTGTACGATTAACCAGTAAGTTGGAGACCCCAATTGACCCCTGTTGGGTAATCTTGAGTCGGGCTCAATACACTGTCGGTCATACATCGTTTAAGCGGCAGTCAAAAGAAGGCTGGCACCTGTGTTCAGCCAAGCGTGCAGTAATATACCGCGGCGCCATCTAGCGGCCAGTAAGCAGACATTACTATCCATATCGGGATTTCTTCGAGAAAACCCACAAAAATTCTCGATTGAAGGAAAAACGATTAATGGAGACGCTACCTGAAATCCGTCACCAGACTGCACAAAGATCGATGACTTATTTATCATCTTCGTGTGGCAAAACGCTTCATAAATGCTCAAAACTTCATCGCTCGTTGTGTACAACGTCGTTGTCAGTTTGACTAAATCACCGGGTAGCCATGGCAGTATACTGATGCGTCATTCACAACCCCAACGAATCACTTCTGACAGTGCACAGGTGCCGAGGGCAGCTTGCCTGTATAGTCATATGGCTGCTCTTTGGTCGCCAGACGTCAATTTTTCCCACCTCTTGCATATCGCTCCAGTCAAATGTCGCGAAATGAGATCCGTGCCGTTTGCGATGAACAGCACATGTTGTTCCTGTATTCTTGTTATTTTGTTATATCTATCCATAAATCTACGATAATTGGAATTCGAAGTATGCGAAAGTACCGACCATTTATATGTTCACCTGCGATTGTTGAAGAACTCTATCAAGCCAGGCCAAACCCACGGAAGATATTTTCCGTGATGAGTCTTCTGCAGCGCTTCTCAAAAGTCATATTTTCGAAGCGTGGTCTTTCAGATCATACTGTTGAATTTCTTCATCTACATACATGATTGGATATCTTTCGATGTTCGTATTTGGTGATTGAATATCATATATCTGAACCGGTAATGTAAATACGGGATGCAAAGGTAGCTGATTAGTTTGAGTCAAATGAGCATAGTAGGCTATTGGTATAGGATGTATACAAACAGCGCTGCATGTTTGTATAGTCCTATAAAAGGTGATAAGTACACTGATGCAAATACTGTTCATTATGACATAATTGAGATTTCGAATATATTGTTCTGTTCATAATATCGTTTATCTTTATAGTCGCCACAATGTCGCTTACCAACTAAAATCAATAATTATTGTGACAGACTAGTGAATATATAGGCTTGAACAAGTTCTCATATCATATTGCTCTTTTAATAGGTTTGGACAAGTTATCAGGGAGTTGTTCTCGTGGAATTTCCGTGGGACTGCGTGCGAAGATTGGACGGACAGACTGTTTACAGTGTGGACAGTTGCTTTATTTGGAATTTTCGCGATTTTGACCGGTGTGAAACAGTATTTCGGAACCCCCATTGCCTGTTGGTGTCCAGGGGAATTTACAGATCCCCATGTCATCTACTCCAATTCCTACTGTTTCGCTGCCAAAACGTTTGCTTTACCAGGAGACAAGAACGAGCACTCAATCAACCTCTACCGTTTTGTACCGTGGATTTTGATGATAATGTACCTGATGTCTACAGTTTCATGCATCTGTGAACGATTTTTTAGTGAGGGAACTGAAACAAGAGTGCAACAGTTTCTGTCGCTAACTAGAATTTGTCACATGGGCTCAAAGGAGGAAAGAGAATCTGCAACTGAGGACCTGATCGCGGATATTCAAATTTGGCTGAGTGATAAAGAAGCAACTGCTAGGAAGTTCTGTCGACCCGTACCCCGATTTGTCTCTAGGTATCTTACCAATGTGATCAGTGGTAGGTATATTGGGATACAAAATTTCTTCATGAAAATTCTGTTTCTGGCTAATTTGCTCGGGCAAATAGTGTTCATCCAGAAAGCTGTTGGGCTGGATTTTGACTTGATGAAAGAGCTTAAGGAAACTCATACGGACATAGTTTTTCCTTCAGTAATATTATGCAAATTGCCTGTTCCCCAGATGGGCCCGCTGCCTCTTGATCACACCGTTGTGTGCTTTTTGTCCATTAACTCTCTGAACCGATATATTTTCATATTCGTAAGATGCTGGGTCTTGTTTCTCACTATTGCAACCATTAGTAATACAATCAAGAGACGTTTCTCCAAAAGCAATCATTACCTGTACGTCGAAACTCGCATCAACTTTCGTACTGAGATTACGAGAGTACAGTGTCGAAGGTTCACTGATAAATATCTGAAGAATGACGGTATATTCGTCTTGAAAATCATCTCTAAAAGTTCATCTGAACTTCTTGTCTGTAAAATCCTTGAGAAACTTTGGGAGGATTACAAGACCACGTTTCACCGTGAGAGGGGTATAGCTCTGGTGACAACGGAGGGCAATTAGCTGCACATAGCTGCTCCCAATTCATTAACTTTTCAAGACATTTAATGGGTTGAATCAATAACATTTTAAAAGAAAATTGTTGCTTGTATGCATTTTCCGAATTGACATAATATATTGGAAGTTTTTTTATTGGATGGGCAAGGGCAAAGCGCCGAATAAGTTGTTCTGCAGGGTCAGAGTTAGTGACCCTCGTACAGTTAAGAACATATGGCTGTTATGTATGTTATTTTTTTAAAATCTACTATAAGGCTGGTTACGCGGCATACACGCTACATTTCGATATCTGTCACGGATTCGCCCCTCAATTCACCACTCCTGTTGTTGAACAACAACAACACCACCAACAACAACAACACTCCCTTTACGGTTACGTGGATCACTTACGACATTGAAGGAAAATTTCCCTCTCGAGGTTCGAACAATGCTCGAGTACCGACGCAATGTCCTCCATATAATCTTTCCGGGAATTGAAATGTTGACGGCGCTGCGAATATTATTATCCCGCTTCAGACAAAATCGTCCAATGAAAACGAGCGATCACTGTCACATGGTCGCCCGATATTTTTCCATCCAGCGCCGTCGAGTGTAATTCGGGATGAGTAACTAGTTTATCTACCTATACAGTAGCTCCTGTCTCAAAGCACCCGCGTCGGTTGCCTCGCATCGATTGCTCCTCGGGTTTCATTTTGAGCACAAATATTTGAAATAAAGGTGAGCTTCAGCAGATGAACTTCTAAATTACATGTAGATAGTATTCATTTTGTGAACAGCTCGTATTTCATCGTAATCAACAAAGATGAACGCTAATGAATATTGCAAATGTGTGACTTCACATACAGTGTTTTTTTTTTGTTTCGTGAGCAACAACAAAATAGAGACAAATTTGGTCAGAAGAAGTCCTTTCTCACAGAATTTGCCTATGGACTTTAGCGTGTTTCTTCAGCGGGATAAATTCGTTACGCGACGCCTCGCCCAATATAAATTATACTGACCCCATATATTTATGTATTGGGTCACTGACAAACCGTGTAACTAATAACACCGAGCATTAAAATCTGTATCGTTAATAGCACTTTCAATACTATTTTTGTATGAATATGAAATGTGTGTTGTGGTATATATTTAAATAATGAAAAATCACATGCATTGCGTATTATGTATGATATAATGGGCTTTGTGTACACAGATATCGGTACCGGTATGCGATACTACTATATAATTCTGACTGCCCTACTCAACACTGCTTGTTGGTACCTTTCCATGCCTGGGAGTGGGTGCTCATACATTCCATGTAAGAATCACGAGACAATACATACAATAGTCAAGTCTGGAGGCAACAATGTGTCTAGAATTGTGCCTTTTGAGCGACACAAGGACTCAGACAATAGCTTCCTCCAGGAAGTATCTACCCCGGGTGGTATTTTGACTCCCCTGTCGCCCTTTATATATTCTTACCACTTGAACTAAGCGACTGAATGAAACTCACTTCTCTACACCCTTGGATCAAGCTCTACCAGAAAATGTAACAAAATCTAAGATGACCACTAAGATGACGTCACAGAGACCTCACTTTTCCAGAAAGCCTTTTTGTAAATTTTTCGGTCCAATATTTCGAACATTTTGTTTATGCCATTTTCTTTGAAAAAAACATGAGAAATCAAATAGTTTTTGTCCACTTCTATTTTCAGATTTTAAAGAAAAATGTAAAAAAACTCACTTCTCTGATACCCCACATTGCCGCCATTTTCTAATTTACCCATTATCCTTTGCTCGTGGGGTTATGAAAACAGGCTTAAATTGACTCCAATATGATGAGCTACAAGCTACAGGGGCCACATTCATAAAGGGCTCATAAGGCTTAAGGGACACGTAACCTACACTCCTCTTAGGGCAATGAGTGCTATTCAGGAACACAAATTTGAGATAACCCGTAACATCCTCTCAAACTTACTATTGAGGGAAATTTGAACCTCCCGTGAACCCCCTTAACGCTAAGAGATTTCGTTTGCACGGGATGTTTGATCGCGTTATCACCATGTAAACTAATAAACGGAATTAGGTTATGCTTCTGTCATAATTTTTTCACTCCACGATGTAAACAAAAACTGTGGTTTTAGAAGAAAAAAATCGGATAATATTCCGCTTTTTTGACTGAAAAACCTTGTAGATACCATGTTGTGTTCACGTCAAACGGTGACAATCGAAGCAACAGTCACTTGTAACAGGGCAGATCTAATGCTGATCTAACTTTTATAGTGCTGCCCCACTGAAAGATCATGCCGTAGGCAGACATGACACTCCACTCAGTCACATTATAATGACACTGAGCGAACCAGTCCTTGTTCTACACTCTTAATGCTGAGCTCCATTCCATTTTTCAAGTCTTTGGTATGACCCGGCCTGGGATTGAACCCAGTACCTACCGCTTACGAGGCCGAGGCTCTAACCTTTAGGCCACCGCAGTGCGGTCATTTGGACACAATTACCTTGGCGCAACTGATGCCTTTGGCCCTCCATACAATGCACACGTTAGCCTGCGATAGAGCGGCATTTGTATTTTAAGGTGTATGGATATGACCACGAGTTGTCAGTGTTGTCTTTACAGCATGAAACTTTGTATTACTGGCGAATTACAAGGTAATCCAGCATGTTTTTGTTTCTGAGTGTGATGCACGTTAAGAAATGCCATGAATGGTGAATTTGGGAGTGAATGTCACGCCAGAATTATGTCGACTTCATTGCGTTTTGAGAAAAAATTGTTTGTATTGGTAGTAATTTTGGCATTTTATAATTAGTAAACAGTGTAATATTCATAAATGTAACTTTGCTGATTTACAGTGATTAAAATGTTCATATTCCTACGAAGTATGCTACCATTGGCAAATTGTCCGGTAATGAGTGAGTGAGTGAGTCAGTCAGTCCATCAGAATCCTTTCGACGGAAAAACATAAGGAGAACCGTTGAGATTAGAACCTTGATTTTGGCATGAACGTGCATTAGGGCATTGTTACCAGCAAGTTCTGAGCTGATCGAATTCTGATGAAAATTTGATGATTTTTTTTTTATTTTTTATTTATTGATGGCTCAGCGAGTGCGCTGTCATGCCCATCGGGAACCCTTGGCTGTATGTTTCACTGTGACGTTTGAAGGTTCGCTGATACGGCATATCGCGTTGAACACACTGGTTCTCGTAAAATCACCAAAGTTAAGCGACTTTGAGCCCGGTCAAGACTTGGATGGGTGACCTCGTGCTGTACTGCTGCGCTGATAAATGTCTAGGGTAATACGAACCGAGGGCGATAATAGTTGCTACGCTAATGACTCACCAGCTGTGACATCTGAGGAAGTTAATAATACCCACTGTCATTTAGAGACTGCTATATAAATTCTCTCGCGGTTGCACATAGGGCTCCAAGTCATCTCTCGAGTACACACTTAAATCTTATCAAACACTGCTTCGTAGGTCCTGTGACGTTAGTCACACTGCCATGTATTCAGTAAAATATACATTTGAAAATTTGTACGCTCATGAGAAATTGAAATGTGATTGACATTGAGAGTGGATATATACTTGATTCCTGTATTTTTCTAGTGTAGTGTTATATTATAGATATGTATATAGTATTATATTTGTATAATGTATATCTCGTAATGATTAATAATGTTGAAATGATTGACTGATTTCTGAGGTAACCATTGAATTGAAATAGTAGTGAGTGATATTTTACTGGTGTATTGTGATCACCTTTGTATATTTATAGTGGTTAAATTATTGAATTATGAGGACATGGCAGAGTGACTAACGTCACAGGACCTAAGGATATGTTTGGCAGGTGGACTCCGACGCGAACTGAACTCTTGGAAATCTTTCTCCCCCCCCCCCAGTTGAAATGCTGCCTATATTCAGATGAGCACAGCCCAAGTCAGAATCACCAGTGATTTTCATCAAAAATCACCGGAAATTTTCATTAAATGTAGGTCAGCTCAAAACTTGCAGGTGCCAGTCCCCTAATGCACCTTCATGCCAAAAATCAAGGTTCTAATGTCGACGGTTCTCCTTATTTTGCCGACGAAAGGATTCGGATGGACTGATTGCCTGACTGACTGACTCACTCACTCATTACAGGACAATTTGCAAATGAGAGCCTACTTCGTAGGAATATGTAAATTATGGTTTTGTGTCTATGTTTGTTGTAAGTTAGGTCAGATGTCAGTGTGTATAACTGGGAGTTTTCATTTATGTGTGTATTATTTGTGTATTTCTCAGCGGTTCTTTTCCTTCTTACATGTCTTATGTTGAATAAATATTGGTCTTCGTACAAAGTTTGTGTTACTCCTTCTGTGACACAAAGACTAATTGTACTCACTTCTTTCATATATACCCTTCGTATCCAATATACAATGCCAGAAATAACAGGTCAGTGCATTATTGATTGTGATCAGATTGTTAGTTAACGTACACAATCACACACTCTGTGATTCAAGCGGGGAACTTCCATCACAAAAGGGCAGCCTATTTTGTGAGATTTGGTCATCAAAGATTTGGATCTTTTTAGTTGTGTGTTTTCAATTTTGAGCATGTATTCAGCATTGTATGTCATCCATCTTTAATAAGGCTTAATATAGCAAATTTATCCTTAGAGTACCTTCTATACCATTCTGTTTGAATACTTATTTCGTACAGACAGCTTTAATGTATGTAGTGATTGAATTTAGAGTGATATCTATTTCTTTAACTACAACATGTAATTATACAAGGGAACCTGCCCATGAATTACCTGAATACTGGTATTTTGTTGCTGAGGTTCTAGGTTTAATTCGTCGCCATGACTTTGATCAAGATCTTCATACGACTGTCATACAGTACAAGTAATTATACGCAGCCAGAAGAAAGGTGATGGCTCATCATCCTTTAATGGTGGTCAAACCTGGCCATCACCTTAAAAGGTGATGAGTTAGTCATCACCTTCAAATGGTGAAAACCATCGCTCTTTAAGGGTGATGATATTGCCTCATCACCCTTAAAAAGTGACCTAAATTTACAATCATTGTTCATCACTCTTCAGAGGTAATGGACATCATTTTTAAAGGTAATCATGAAAAAAGGCGCTGGCTCTAACCATTAAAGGGTGATCACCATTAAAGGGCGATGGGCCCATCACCTTTTCGTCTGGCTGTGTATAATTACTTGTGCTGTATGACAGTTGTATGAAGATATTTGTCGAAATGATGACAAACTAAACCTGGGACCTCAGGAACAAAATACCACCTTTTTCGGGGGTGATAGTTTTCACCTTTTTCTGACTGTGTAGCTTCATTGAATGTCACTGGAGCATGCAAAACGGTGTCTAATCTACTGGTGAATATCTCAGCACAGACATGTATCTTAATCACGCTATACACTTGATAAAAATGGAAGCTGCGTTTCTGAAAAAAGGTCCGACCTTTACAAAAAAAATGCAAAAAAATACGTGGTGTTTTATGCCAATTCGGGACGTCCAAGTCGAAACGTAGCGTATCAAGGAATATTGAACGATTACAATGTGGTTGCAAACGTTTTCTTTTAAATCGAATAAAGTACCATCGATATTTTCTTATTATTCTAGTCCCGTGAGACTCCATATTACGAGAAGAGGCTCTTGTGGAAATGGTGGCCGTCGCTGTAAATTTTGGGGGCGAGTAGGCGCGCATGACTTTTGCGTATGATCTTCCGGCCAGTCACCATTAACGGTTTTAATCAAATTACGGCGCTAAGCCGCACCGATTTTGATTTATAATTTAGAGAGTAATTTATGCTCTGTGGAGGATTCGTTGTGGTTTTTCTTTCATAATGTCCATGGGTAGATCATCAGATCATGGATATCATCGTCGTAAACAGGCAGTTCTTTGGCTCAATTTGAGTTATGATCAACCACATGTCTCGCAACTTTGATGCCGCATGCACACAGTTTGTCTCCAATGGCAGATGGAGGTATAGCAACAGATCAAATAGTTCTTAATCTGGCATAAGGCCGTGACACTTCCATTTCAAAACGTATCTTTCACAAGAGATTTTCAGCGATTTCACCCAAATATTCATAAAATCATATAATCGTGCAAAACTTAATATAGAATATACAGGCGGATCGGCATAAATAAACAATCCCAAGCGATATTTTGAGGTGAGGTACCAACATACCAAATTTGGAAAGAGTCCTTTCCGTTTTTCAAAAGTTATTGTCTGGAAATGAAATTTTAACTTTGACCCCAGGTAGCGCCCCTTATAAGCAGATAGGCACAAAAAACAATCCCAAGCAAGACCTTAACATAACCCACATAACAAATTTGAAAAGAATCCGTTCCGTTTTCAAAAGTTATTGTCCGGAAATAAAATTTTAACTTGGCCCCCAGGTGGCGCCACATATAGTCAGATCGGCATGAAAAAAAATTTTGAGTATCATTCGTTCAGATTTCAAGAAGTTATTGCCCGTCCAAGTCGTACGGGCGGACGCACACACGCACGCCCACACGCTCATACGAACAGATGATAGCTTATGTCTTTTTCTTTTGTCCGTTTGTCTGACTTTCTTTCTTACATATTGAAAATGTGATTCTTTATAGTAGGTTGCTGAACAATGTTTCATTGTTGTCGACGATCGTTACTATGTTAAAAACATGGTTGATGATCGTTACAATGTTGCCCAAAAAAGTAGAAGACACACAAGTTTGTTCGCCCCGCAATTGCTAAAATAACGTTCTTTAAAACTGTCGCTTTACCACTTCTTACTCCTCTCATAAAACAAAAATAAAATTATCATTTGCAGTAACACTATGATGGGCTAAACATATCATTCGCATCACACCCATTATTGTCCCCCGACGCCTGAAGGGCTAGAGGGGGACTACAGTATTGCGGTCCTTCCGTTTTTCCGTGTGTGCGTCCTCATATATCTGGAATGTATATCACTGCGAGGATTTTTGGAACAGCGCTTAGCAGGGCTATACTTCCGATTATTGCTGAAAGCTTGAATAATATAGATTTCCGTGAGATTTGGACAGCGTATGGAGGTTTTCACTGTTGATGAAGAAAAAGTTTCTCTCCCAGGAAACGATGTGTTTCAAATAGTTTCTCTTACAGAAAAGGAAATATTGTGCAGCAGCATGGTCAATAGCACCATACGTGTAGTTTGGTTGCAGGGTTTTTTGTGCGTGATGTGAGAATGCCAGAATCGAGGCGAGAATATATATCAAATAAATATATGATTTTATTTCCGACCACCATTTACAGTTAACGACAGCTTCTTGTGTCTGCAAACAATACAGATTTACCTCAATAACAAGTACGACATTCACGATTAATTCTGATGAAATGAATTCTGATCGACTAATGAGAGCATACATCTGCAGAATTATAAATTCTATCAATATTGAGCAGCGAATGATGGTCAAATTCGAGTATTCACCAATCGTACGTATTCGCTACACACAGGTAATCCAGCATGTTTTTGTTTCTGAGTGTGATGCACGCTAAGAAATACCATGAATGGTGAATTTGGGAGTGAATGTCACGGCAGAATGATGTCGACTTCATTGTGTTTTGAGAAAAAATAGTTTGTATTGGTACAAATTATGGCATTTTATAATTAGTAAACAGTGTAATATTCATAAATGTAACTTTGCTGATTCTCAGTGATTACAATGTTCATATATTCAGTAAAACATAGATTTGAAAATTTGTACACTCATGAGAAATTGAAATGTGATTGACACTTAGAGTGGATATATACTTGATTCCTGTATTTTTCTAGTGTAGTGTAATATTATAGATATGTATATAGTAGTATTATATTTGAATAATGTTTTCTCGTAATGATTAATAATGTTGAAATGATTAACTGATTTCTGAGGTAACCATTGCATTGTAATAGTAGCGAGTGATATTTTGCTGATGTATTGTGATCACCTTTGTATATTTATAGCGGTTAAATTATTGAATTATGAGGACATGGCAGTGTGACTAACGTCACAGGACCTACGGATAGGGTAGGCATGTGGACTCCGACGCGAACTGAACTCTTGGAAATCTCTTCCTCCCCCCCCCCAGTTGAAATGCTGCCTATATTCAGATGGGCACAGCCCAAGTCAGAATCACCAGTGATTTTCATCAAAAATCATCAGAAATGTTCATTAAAAGTAGGTCAGCTCAAAACTTGCAGGTAACAGTCCCTTAATGCACCTTCCTGCCAAAAATCAAGGTTCTAATGTCGACGGTTCTCCTTATTTTGCCGACGAAAGGATTCGGATGGACTGATTGCCTGCCTGACTGACTCACTCACTCATTACAGGACAATTTGCAAATGAGAGCCTACCTCGTAGGAATATGTAAATTATGGTTTTGTGTCTATGTTTGTTGTAAGTTAGGTCAGATGTCAGTGTGTATAACTGAGAGTTTTCATTTATGTGTGTATTATTTGTGCATTTCTCAGCGGTTCTTTTCCTTCTTATGTTGAATAAATATTGGTCTTCGCACAAAGTTTGTGTTACTCCTTCTGTGACACAAAGACTAAATGTACTCACTTCTTTCATACATGAGCAGTGTGACTAACGTCACAGGACCTACGAAGTAGAGTAGGCATTAGGACTCGATCGCATTTTCATTGAGATATGATGTGACCCTCCCCTACGGTACGTTTCATCATAATATGGTACATGTACAACCTTCCATAACAGCCATAGGTTCTCTTTATAACATGCCTTTTGTGAGATTGAGCAAGATTATATTCTGGGTATTTATATATTTACATCCATGTGTTCGTGCCACAAAAAATGAAAGTATATTGGTGAATGTTCTGGTCATTTAGTGATCCGGCCCTGGTACATCAAGCAGTTGAATAGACTCGGAGTTAAACGCATTAATACTGGGTTTCACCAGCCTCCGTCTATAAATAGTTCGCTCAGCTGTATTGAGGTCGCTGTCCTCAGATCTTGCGGTTGAATTCAACAGCGAGAGAGCACCAGGCATGCCAGGGCTGTTCCCAAATTCCATGGTGTCATGTTTCCCTCGCTTAAATGATCGGACTTTTCTCCGTATGATCTATAACAATATACTGAAGTGTTAATTATAAATCTAATTTTAATCAGAATTATTTCAGATCAGAACTAGCTGGTAACAATGCCCTAATGCTCGTTCATGCCAAAAATCAAGGTTATAATGTCAACGGTTCTCCTTATTTTGCCGACGAAAGGATTCGGATGGACTGACTGACTCACTCATTACCGGACAATTTGCGATCTGTAGCCTACTTCGTAGGAATATACCCTTTGTATCCAATATACAACGCCAGAAATAACAGGTCAGTGCATTATTGATTGTGATCAGATTGTTAGTTAACGTACACAATCACACATTCTGTGATTCAAGCGGGGAATTTTCATCACAAAAGGGCAGCCTATTTGGTGAGATTTGGTCATCAAAGATTTGGATCTTCTTAGTTATGTGTTTTCGATTTTGAGCATGTATTCAGCAGTGTATGTCATCCATCTTTAATAAGGCTTAATATAGCAAATTTGTCCTTAGAGTACCTTCTATACCATTCTGTTTGAATACTTATTCCGTACAGACAGCTTTAATGTATATAGTGATTGAATTTAGAGTGATATCTATTTCTTTAACTACAACATGTAATTATACAAGGGAACCTGCCCATGAATTACCTGAATACTGGTATTTTGTTGCTGAGGTTCTAGGTTTAATTCGTCGCCATGACTTTGATCAAGATCTTCATACGACTGTCATACAGTACAAGTAATTATACGCAGCCAGAAGAAAGGTGATGGCTCATCATCCTTTAATGGTGGTCAAACCTGGCCATCACCTTAAAAGGTGATGAGTTAGTCATCACCTTCAAATGGTGAAAACCATCGCTCTTTAAGGGTGATGATATTGCCTCATCACCCTTAAAAAGTGACCTAAATTTACAATCATTGTTCATCACTCTTCAGAGGTAATGGACATCATTTTTAAAGGTAATCATGAAAAAAGGCGCTGGCTCTAACCATTAAAGGGTGATCACCATTAACGGGCGATGGGCCCATCACCTTTTCGTCTGGCTGTGTATAATTACTTGTGCTGTATGACAGTTGTACGAAGATATTTGTCGAAATGATGACAAACTAAACCTGGGACCTCAGGAACAAAATACCACCTTTTTCGGGGGTGATAGTTTTCACCTTTTTCTGACTGTGTAGCTTCATTGAATGTCACTGGAGCATGCAAAACGGTGTCTAATCTACTGGTGAATATCTCAGCACAGACATGTATCTTAATCACGCTATACACTTGATAAAAATGGAAGCTGCGTTTCTGAAAAAAGGTCCGACCTTTACAAAAAAAATGCAAAAAAATACGTGGTGTTTTATGCCAATTCGGGACGTCCAAGTCGAAACGTAGCGTATCAAGGAATATTGAACGATTACAATGTGGTTGCAAACGTTTTCTTTTAAATCGAATAAAGTACCATCGATATTTTCTTATTATTCTAGTCCAGTGAGACTCCATATTACGAGAAGAGGCTCTTGGGGAAATGGTGGCCATCGCTGTAAATTTTGGGGGCGAGTAGGCGCGCATGACTTTTGCGTATGATCTTCCGGCCAGTCACCATTAACTGTTTTAATCAAATTACGGCGCTAAGCCGCACCGATTTTGATTTATAATTTAGAGAGTAATTTATGCTCTGTGGAGGATTCGATGTGGTTTTTCTTTCATAATGTCCATGGGTAGATCATCAGCTCATGGATATCACCGTCGTAAACAGGCAGTTCTTTGGCTCAATTTGAGTTATGATCAACCACATGTCTCGCAACTTTGATGCCGCATGCACACAGTTTGTCTCCAATGGCAGATGGAGGTATAGCAACAGATCAAATAGTTCTTAATCTGGCATAAGGCCGTGACACTTTCATTTCAAAACGTATCTTTCACAAGAGATTTTCAGCGATTTCACCCAAATATTCATAAAATCATATAATCGTGCAAAACTTAATATAGAATATACAGGCGGATCGGCATAAATAAACAATCCCAAGAGATATTTTGAGGTGAGGTACCAACATACCAAATTTGGAAAGAGTCCTTTCCGTTTTTCAAAAGTTATTGTCTGGAAATGAAATTTTAACTTTGACCCCAGGTAGCGCCCCTTATAAGCGGATAGGCACAAAAAACAATCCCAAGCAAGACCTTAACATAACCCACATAACAAATTTGAAAAGAATCCGTTCCGTTTTCAAAAGTTATTGTCCGGAAACAAAATTTTAACTTGGCCCCCAGGTGGCGCCACATATAGTCAGATCGGCATGAAAAAAAAATTTGAGTATCATTCGTTCAGATTTCAAGAAGTTATTGCCCGTCCAAGTCGTACAGACGGACGGGCGGACGCACACACGCACGCCCACACGCTCATACGAACAGATGATAGCTTATGTCTTTTTCTTTTGTCCGTTTGTCTGACTTTCTTTCTTACATATTGAAACGGTGATTCTTTATAGTAGGTTGTTGAACAATGTTTCATTGTTGTCGACGATCGTTACTATGTTAAAAACATGGTTGATGATCGTTACAATGTTGCCCAAAAAAGTAGAAGACACACAAGTTTGTTCGCCCCGCAATTGCTAAAATAACGTTCTTTAAAACTGTCGCTTTACCACTTCTTACTCCTCTCATAAAATAAAAATAAAATTATCATTTGCAGTAAACACTATGATGGGCTAAACATATCATTCGCATCACACCCATTATTGTCCCCCGACGCCTGAAGGGCTAGAGGGGGACTACAGTATTGCGGTCCTTCCGTTTTTCCGTGTGTGCGTCCTCATATATCTGGAATGTATATCACTGCGAGGATTTTTGGAACAGCGCTTAGCAGGGCTATACTTCCGATTATTGCTGAAAGCTTGAATAATATAGATTTCCGTGAGATTTGGACAGCGTATGGAGGTTTTCACTGTTGATGAAGAAAAAGTTTCTCTCCCAGGAAACGATGTGTTTCAAATAGTTTCTCTTACAGAAAAGGAAATATTGTACAGCAGCATGGCCAATAGCACCATACGTGTAGTTTGGTTGCAGGTTTTTTTGTGCGTGATGTGAGAATGCCAGAATCGAGGCGAGAATATATATCAAATAAATATATGATTTTATTTCCGACCACCATTTACAGTTAACGACAGCTTCTTGTGTCTGCAAACAATAAAGACTTACCTCAATAACAAGTACGACATTCACGATTAATTCTGATGAAATGAATTCTGATCGACTAATGAGAGCATACATCTGCAGAATTATAAATTCTATCAATATTGAGCAGCGAATGATGGTCAAATTCGAGTATTCACCAATCGTAAGTATTCGCTACACACAGTACTTCCGGTTTCCACTGTAATCTTTTCATTTCGTCTTCTTCTAGTCTTCTTACTTATTGAAATAAAAGTGTCGTGTCTGTAAAGACACATGACCGTATGCCAGGAACCGTTGTCTTTCAGACCAATAAACGTACCGGTATCGTTAATGAAAATAAAACAGGATGAAAATGGGAGAAGCAAATTTACAACAGTTACTTTGCATCATTTGTTTGTCTAGCGTTGGCAATGCAGGATGATCGACTTCCGGTTAGTGTGATAATCCTACAATTCTATACTTCGTAATCTTGATAAGAATCCTCATAATATTCGAAACCTGAGAATTCTGGTGTTGGCTTATTTGATGTGTTAGTATCTACTGTAGTCCTTCGCGAAGCTTGCGATGTACAAAGCTGAGATATAAGTAAGTCCACGATATGGGGCAACTTCTTAAACCTAGACACCTCGAGAAGGTTTCTACGATCGCCAACAATAGCGGCGAGTTCGTCCGTATTTTCTAAGCGTATTCCGAGTCCGAGTATTGTTGTTCCTGCGGCCCGTAGTTTTTCAGCCATGGGTACGGTCATGTGACGATCCACGTTCGATTCGCCGTCAGTTATTAAGATGGCAATATTTTCCGCATTGGGGCGGTCACCGTAGTTCTCGTTGAACACGTACTGATTGGTGTAGTCTAGGGCATCGGCGGTGTTAGCTGTGCCTGGTGTATACCCAGTATTGAGGATGGAGTGAATCACGTTCTTCTTGTCCTGGTGTCGCTCCAGACCGAAGACCACGTGCGCCTGTGAGCTGTAGGTCACCAGAGAAATCTGCATGGCGTCCCGGCCTATATCGAGCTTCTCTACGAGTGAGGCTAAGAAGGCGAGCAGTTTGCGGAACTGCTTCAGGTCAATGCTGCGAGACATATCCAGGATAAACGTTATGTCCTTTTGGGAGCAAACTGAAAACAGAGAGAACAAGTTATACACATGGTGTTTATTTGCCACAAAGTCACATCGATACAATATAGGGCAACAATTTGGTGTAAGAATGACGAAATATAATTGACAAAGGATATGATGCCATGTGTATTTTCATTCTTTTGCCAACGATATTACCAATCACTTGCCCAATATAGTGAATGAATAGAGATGAATGTGAGGTTCAGTCCAGGAAAATTTGGTTAAGAGTTCATTCATTGGCACGCGTGTACCAGAAAACTAGATCCGCATATCATATTCGACAGATTCTAAATCTACATTCACCATATAATTTGACCGTTTAAGATGTAGGTCAAGGTAGGTCATTTATGATAGGCCTACGTTCTATCGTCTTATCATCTTATAAAGAGTTACTGTGCTTGCATGTGTAGCACCATTAATCTACATTTAACACGTAATTTTACTTTGAAATACCCGGTAATTCGAGTCAAGAAACCCGATGCCTTGCTATTACAGAGAGAAGGGAACAAAACGATGCATTCTATTCCAATCAAAAAAAACAAAATTTCAAAGTTACCATTTCATTTTTGGCGCGAAATCACCGCTTAAATGTGCGACATCCTTTAAACAATGTGGGATTTAGACAGGGTCTCCTGTCACCTCTTAGCAAATGAGCTTGGCCGGCTTGGTCATGTAGTAAACATGTCGTTTTGGAATTGCGGAATTACAAGGAAATCATTCAATACAGTTTGTAAAGTGGCTCAAATCTTGTTTGCTGATATTTGGGGACTGATATATACAACCAACAGGTTGTCCCAGTCTCCAAAGATAAGGACACATGTCACAGAATAATTTCGAAATATTGTGTGCTCTATTGTAATTATTGCGACTGAAGTAGTATAATTACCGTAATCGGGGTAATTACCCGTCCACAGATAATGTGGATAAATGCCTACCTCATTATCTGTAGGAAGTTAATTTACTATATTACCTGTTTCACATTTGCTGCCGATCATACCACGTGGGCAATGACAGGAATACGAGTTGATCTCCGGTTGACATTTGCCGCCATTTTGACACGGATTACCCTGGCAGGGATTCGGATCTGAAATATGGTAGGTCAATAGTAAATGTCTGGCGTTAATGAAATCTAACCGATATCTGGAATTCGACCTACGCTAATGAAGAAACAGATCTTACAGCTGTTCATAATCAAGACAAACAAGACTTTCGTTTCTGTCAGCTCGTATGTCATTCCAAACATGCGCCAATACTTTTTTTTTCAAAATTTTCTGCAAAGTTATTCCCCTTGACCAAATAAAGAGTCACCAGCCAAGTGATTTTCATATTTGCATCATTCATTTAAGCCAGTTCCACAGAGGGAGACCGTGCAAACCAAACAGTTGGGCCTCACCGAGCATGTATACTCTAGGCTCTGTGAAGCCCGCTCGCTTGGCCTGCTTCATCCCACTCAGTGCGTGCCAGTGTGTAACGATTGCAGAACCACCAAATGAACTACTACAGATTTCTGCTCACCTATGCACACTGCACCAACGATATCCCAAGTCAGATTTTTCAGGTCGTCAAACGTTTTAACAGAATATGAGTTCAAGTATGATGGTTTGCTGGATATTTCCATCAATTCTTTGGGTGTTCTGGTCATTCCTACTCCCACAGTCATCATGTGGATACCCTGGTCCTTTGCACGTTCCGATTCAGGGATACTTTCGCTTCGGTCCATCGTCGATCCACCGCTTGTTATTACAATACCTGCATAGCAAGTATATACAATTATGTTAATGGCATTTTAAACTTGAACTAACATTAAGGGCGTCGGTTGCCTTTTCCATGCAAAATGTTGAACGTATTTAAAGTCCAATGATAACAGTCCGATATTGAACTTCTACTTTTTAGGGAACTGCTAAAAAATAAGGTATTCTGAACTTTTTTGTGTATCCAAGAGATAATCTAATAGAAAACATGGAATTCAACGGGTTTTAGGGTTCAGTTCGATCAAATATGTGCACTTGGGTACGATGAACCTTAAATTTCTTTGTTCTATTTAGCTATTTGTATTACTGAATGAAATTAGTCAGAGAAAAGGGGCCCTTCGTCATGTCAATTTTCGACGAGAGAGATTTAGTACCAAACTTGCATGCTAAAAGTTGGAGAAAACTTCAAATCCAATATGTAGGTAGGTTGAACATCAAGTGTACATTTGAGATTTTTCGTCAGATCGCCGAAATTTGAGCTTTTGTGGACATTTTTTGAGGAAAATATAGATTCCGTCTTAATGTTCATTTGCCTATAAATGCAGGTTTTGTGTGATATATGGGGTGACTTCTGCTCAGAGAAAGGCAGTGATACCCCTTAATCCAGTTATTTATACGCCGGTGCTGTGAGTGCGAAGTCACCGTTACACAATTACTGTGTTATGTGCGCTTTGCCAAAAAGGTGTTAATTAAAATTACAGACCGGGTATAAATTAGCATTAAATGCGGCCCGCTAGTATTATGCATGGAAGCTACGGTAGCTCTTCACTGGACGATATCGTGTAGCTTTAGCTTTTCTAAATGCCTATCAAAGAAATTAGATATCGTGTATCCTTCTCGCGGACGATCATTGATATTGAGCGGTCACCAGGCATGCCTATCTCGGAACAACCAAATCTCATCCAACTCCTATGCTATGTACAGGAATCCCATTACAGTATCAGCACAAAGATACCAGCCCAAACAACACATATATTGATTATAAGTAAAAACTATCAGTGAAAAAAAAATAGGGGCAATAAAAGTTGTTTTTCAACAGTCCGACTAAATATTCAGGACTGAGGATGATAGGTTGTTATTCCAACTTTTCTGTGGTACGTCATTACTGTTTGGTACCATTGAAAGAGGATAGACAATTGAATTGTATCGATTTATTATCTCAGATTTACGTATTATTTTTCCACAAAGCAGACTATATCATGCACCGTGGGCACCCGGGGGCGGACTGGGACACTTTTGCCGGGGCGCATTGAGCCAATAGTTCTCAATTATTGAAATTTACTTTCGTTATAAAATATTATTAAAGGGCATTATTTTGTTTCACAGATAGTAGTAATTATTAATTCCTTCGGATTTGATGCGTTCTACTAACAATTTCCAAAGTCAGATGCTTCCGTTGGAATGAGAATCCCACAAATATAGTTTTTTTCAAATGTGGCCTCGGAAAAATATTTTATAGCATGGGTCTAAAATAGCAACTAACTTCGCCATCGCTGTTGAGTCGTCTAAACTCTTAAAAACGTAACAGTATATACTGGATTTTAAATGTGTTTTGATTCTAGTCCCAATGCCTTCCAGAAGGTGTCACAGGACGCCCATACCTGAGAACACTGGGATATTTTTTCAACTGTAGTTCTGCAGAAATGTGTAATAATTATTGAGATTTTTATGATTATGTCATACTAAATATTAGTTATAACTAGAGCATAGAAAACCACTCTACCGGAAAATAAGTGCAATCCAATTTTCCCTAACCAAGAAGACACGACCGTGTGGCAAGTGTGATGTCAGCGAATATAAAAAACCCATAAAACATACATACACTAAAAGAACTAATTATTTCTTACCAATATTAGGAACGTTCCTCCGATCACCTTGCCGGTGACTGAATATTTTCCCTCTCATCGTTCGTACACCGGCAGCTATATTAATCTCTCCGTTTTCGTACATTATCGTAGACAGGGCATTCTGGACGTCTTCTGATTCCCTGTAGGTATTGAGGTAGAACTGGATCTGACTTTTGAAATTGAAGGTTCCCAAACCGACTCGAACCTGTCCGCTGGACACTGGAAGCTGAGAGACAACATCGCGGATGAAACCTTCGATTTTGCGAAGATTTGATCGTTGGCCATTTCCGGAGGAATCCACCATAAAGACAATGTCCGAGTTGGTATTACAATCTGGGGAACGCAAAAAATAGAGATCATCAGAAAATCATATATCTATACTGTAATGTTCAAACATACACAAGGCGACTGTGATCCAGATTTCACACCCACAATCATAAGCACAAGTGTAGGCATGAGATCCTTGATCCAGTGTCCAACCGATTTTTCATCATCGATAACCGAAAGACATTTGAGATATTTCATTCTCTGCATAACGACTTAAAGCAAAAATCAAATGGATTAAGAATACTTATCCGCGATACGGATTTGATATTTTGGAACATGATGATGTCTTGCGGGTGTGATGAATAAGAATGTCCTGGTGATTGGCGTCCCATTTTATATCCTTTTCTATTGCAACCAAGGACGGACACATGCCCTCAATGTGTAGAAAAATGTTTTAGCTGGGTTAGAAGATAGGGGCCGAACACTCGTAGCCACCGGACATTCTTAGCCTCCACACGGGCATCATTGAAAACTGTTGCCCGCTTCTCTCTTGCAGAAAATCATCCTATGTTTATGTATAGTATGATTATTTTTTTTCTTCTGAATTTGGTGCTAATCCTGTTACATGAATTACGTCTTTGGATTAGGAACGCGGAAATTCTTCACTGGAAGATGACTGAATATTGAATGCCGAACTAGACGCTTGTATTTTACGCTCCAAAATATCACTGACAAAAAAACTCACATATCGGTTACATTCAAAAGAGAATCGGGCAGCTGCTTTCGAAGATGACAGCAAGACAACATAATGTTCTATTCTTAAAACCATTATCACTATTAATTATTCCTTTATCCCAATAAATGTTCTACACCTTGATATTTCAGTATTATGTATGCATGAAATAAACATATAACATGCCCGATCAGTAAATGGACAAATATACTGGCTTGACGGTACGTGATATTCTCTGAAATATCCAGTCTACAAAGCTGACATACAAAGAGGAACCACAGGCCCTTGCTTCAGAGTCGCTCTTTCTCCAATATCAACACATAATTCATTAACATTGACGAGGTTTTCTGGACGGTTAATTAATGAAATCTCGCCTCATACCCGACATGTTCAAAGTGAAGGCTTTCGAGTTCGGATCTTATTGTGCCTTTTGTCTGAGCAAGCATTTCCCAAAACGTCTTATAAATCAGGTATTGGATTGTAGATATTCATGTCAACACTTTGTATGTTACACGAACTTTTTTGTATGGATTAACAAGATACATCAATTCCAGTATTCTGAAATACTGACCATTTTATAAAGCACCCTGTCATACTATACATGTGGTTATCTGGTTATCAACGTTTCATTTTTGAAATATTTCACGAAAATTTCCGACTCTATTTAAGGCCGATACTTTACGCGGATTTGGTGAACCTTGAACTAAATATATTTGATCTTACAACTATATAGTATGTCCATATGGACCTGGGTATAAAGTCTATGGGTGTGGGACATCTGATGTCTCCTACACTCTCCAAAAGTAAATTGGAGAGATATGTAAAATCTCTGGCGTTATTTTTATTATAGAAAATGGAACGGAGATTCCTGATTTTGACATATCTTGCACCTCCCATCTCCCCCACTGCAGATAATGTTTTTGCCTTATGATATTAAAATTGACAACCGTTTCACACGATATCTCATATACGCCAATAAAATGGCAATTCAATGACAAAAATCGAGGAAATGAATGAAAACTCATCTGAGCAAAAGCCAGCTTCAGTAGAAGACGGCAACTATACACATAAATTCTTACCTCGTTCACAAGTTTCCCCGGAATAGCCACGTGGACACTCGCAATGGTAGCCATTTATCTTGTCCACGCAAATTCCACCATTCTTGCAGGGCCTTCCTTTGCATTGGTTTTCGTCTGAGAAACAGACATATGGCATGAAAATTAAAATACCATAAAGTCATTTTGAGGAAATACCGTACTATTTCATTTTCCGGCAATCGCCCGTAATATTGAAACATATAATATTGGACCTTATTCGTTTTCTATCCGGATTCAATTTTTATAATGTATTCGTAATTATGATAGAATGCCCGTATGGTGGGTTTTGTATGTTACTTCAAGTTGACAAAAATAGTGTGCCGATATTCAGGAATTGAGAGTTAGTGTAAACTTTCTTTTGGGGTCGAAAACGACAATCATTGATTGTTCCATTCTCATGTGACATAAACGCACGCATTCAAATGGATGTGGCATTTATTAGTTGACATCTGTAAATTATTACTGACGGTCGTACGATATACGTGAAAGCTGGCTTTAACCATAACTAAGAATAGCGAAGTGAATAATCCAAACAAATAAACCAGTAACAAGAATTATAGAATTTTGACAGAGAACCTAAAATTAGTCCCCGCTTATCTGTTATCCACGTTGAATGTTACCACGGGGAATGCAGTGTATCAGAATAAACGTTTAAGAAACTCTGTGATTGGCTGGATTCTCTCCCATTCATAGCCAATGAATATGTCTCATTTCCATTTGTAAATTTGAATTGACCAATCAAATGTATTAAAACTGGCAGATATCCCGTGGTGCACTGTTGTTCAAAGAAAACTCCATTGAACCCGCAGGTTATGTTCTCATCTTACCTTCACATAGGATATCAACAAAAACTCTCCGTTTCTTTTGGAAATCCATCTCGGCCTGGACAATAAAAGAGTTTTCGGCGGCAGGGTGCGACACCAGATCGGCGAGCAAATTCCTTTCAGAGCGGGAAAGTCGGATACCTGAGGGGAGAAGATATTGCGCAAATGAATTATCGGGAGCAATTACAAGAAATATAGCTGGAATGATATGCCACCTCGCACATCTTACTGTTTGTTTCAGCTAATATATTCTGTCCCATCAAGCTGGTTTATCAGAAATAAAATACGAAGCTGCGCATCAAAAAACCCCTCGGTTCTGGGTACATTCATAATGTATTCAATTTGAACCAAGATGTCAGGAACACCAAGCAGTCAAGTCACAAATATACAGATTATCAAAAAAATTCCAATTAGAAATGACCCCTAAGATTTCCGTCCAATCAGAGAAACCGGTATTCATTACATAAATCCCTTGATGCATCAACATGATCAATGATGTATACCAAATTTTACATCGTGCATTTGAACGGTATCAGAGATAGAGATCATTAATGATTTCGCATAAATTAAAGATGGCCGCCCATCCTTCCCGCCACTCAGAGGAACTGATGTGGTTATTCATTGAAAGTCTCTTGATACATTGATGCTGTATACCAAGTTTCGTATAGAACACTGAAATGGTATCAGAGATATACATCATTAAAGATTTTGCATAAATTAAAGATGGCCACCAAGGTTTCCGCCCAATCAGAGAAACCAGAACTGTCATTTGTCGTAAGTCTCTTGATGCATCGATGATGTATACCAAATTTTACATCGAGCACTTGAACGCCAGAGAACGAGATCATTATTGATTTTGCATAAATTAAAGATGGCCGCCCATCCTTCCCCCCACTCAGAGGAACTGACGTGGTTATTCATTGCAAGTCAGTTGATACATTGATGCTGTATACCAAGTTTGGTATAGAACACTTAAATTGGATCAGAAATATATATCATTAAAGTTTTTGCATAAATTAAAGATGGCCGCCAAGGTTTTCGGTCAATCAGGTCCAGATTCAAAGTATCTGGATGTATCGATGATGTATACCAACTTTCATATAAAACAACTGAATGGTAACAGAGATATGTATCATTATCGATTTCGCATAAATTAAAGATGGCCTCCAGGATTTTCAGCTAATCAGAAAAGCCGGTTTGGTAATTCATTTAAAGTTGCTTGATGTATCGATGATGTATACCAACTTTCGTATTGAACAGTTGAATGGTTTCCGAGATATGGATCATTATCCATTTCACATAAAATTAAAGATGGCCAAACCCAATCAGGTCCCAATTAAATAGGCTTCTGGTCCTTGACTAGGTAAATAAGCATACCAAATTTGGAATTCTTCAGTGGAACCGTCCTCCGGCTATCTCGCTCACGTACGGACGTACGGACGTACGGACAGACGGACGTACAAGACGACGACAATACCCCATGGCCAAAATTGGCCGAGGGGTAAAAAGCTGTGCACGGAACCGAACATTGCTGGTTAAATGCCAGTCAGGCACATTTTGCTGTCAAATACAACGGCACAAGATTAAAGTAAAAATAGTCCTAGGAGATTTTCTTTAAAATCCCAGAGAGAGGCATCAGATATGTTATCCCGCTTCAGACGAAATGATCCAATAAAAACGAACGATCATCGTCACCCGATAGTTTCCATCCACAGCAGTCGATCAGGCTTCAGACTACCAAATGGACAAGCAGCCAGAGGATGCTAGGTCCCTCGGCAAAATGGCAGCAATATTTATAAGCGTTGTCGGTCTCGGGGGATATACATGAGGGTGGCAGCAGCTACTTCAAAGGCGTAAGAAGCAGAAGGGTCTTTCCACCTTTCCAGGTTTTGAGATCAACTCAGAATGGCTGACTGAATGTTGATTGCTGCTGTAATATATTTTCCTCACGGTGTAGCACGAAAATTATGTAACCGAAACGCAGCCCAAAGTGACATCTCATGGCATATTATCTGCAAACTAAATTTGACCAGAATCTGAAGGTATCCTCAACCTATAGCCCGGAAACCAAAATTAGACTTTGCCACCAGGTGTCACCACCTGTAGGTGCAAGCAGGCAAAACGCAATCCCAAATGACATCTTTCGAATTATGGACACATTTATGGACAAATGCTAAAGGTCATTTCATCCAGTCCGTCGCAAAAATTTACGGAAATGATGGTCGAATCATTTGTCCCTGTTTGGTTGCGTTTTAGTACTTCTTTTACAAACATTTACTTTATAATATCAACTGACAGAAAATGACACGATGATGCATTTTTTAAATCAAACTGATTAAAAGTTGCAAACATTGATAATCTCAGAACAATCTGTTATATTTTAAAAGACGCGGTGAAATTTTTTATTCTGCAGCCTTCATCTTATGTGAAACTCCATTTCAAAACATAGACACCTGACCCAGGGAGTTGTGTCAGTCAAGAAAATGTTTTTGCAAAAATAAATAAAAAATATAAAAGAATTACTTTATACACGTCCATGATATATGTGCTACACTACACATGTTCTTCAAATCTGAAATGGAAACATTTCACTTCTTAGTCATTTCAGCACATATGGCATCAGACAAAGTTTTGATAGACAGATGGTGCACTTTTCTGTGGAAACTGCCATAGGGCCAAAGTTATCACACGAACGGCTTTCTTACAGGATTTCCCCTAAGGGCATTAGCGTGTTCACAAAATGTCTTCAGTGTGAAAAATTCGTTACACGGTTTATCAGTGACCCAGTACAGAACTATGTAGGATCAGTAACTGACCCTATATATTGTAACTAATAATACTCAACACATGGGAGGTAATCCGAACGAACATTATAAATTTGGTAAGGAGTAGCTCCTCTTATACCCCCTGTTTTATCACCAAGCTGACCCACTCACAAGTAATCTTCCTCATAACGCGTTCTATCCGTGCTAGGGCGAGAAAAGTCCACTGAAAAATAGCTCGAATCGCATTTCACCGTTGAAATAAGATTCAAGGTAAAGAACTACTTTCTTATTTCATAACAAATCAGACAACCCTCTGGAATATAATATCTGAGAGAGACAGTAGTAGATGTTTGCGACACAAAGCTAATTTCACAAAATTGGATTTCCTTCTTCGGGTGGAACTTGAGGTGTTTGTTTCTCCGGCTTTCAACTACGAGAGTAACATCTTACCTATTGCCATGACTCGTATTCCATCTTTTTTCATTGCGGCAGCCTTGTCTACGACCTCTCGCTGAATCGCAATACCGCCTGTGACGAAAATAACGTAATTCCGCACGTGGCTCCGGTCGCCATCACGTCTGTCGAATACTGAGGACTGGACAAGTCTGAAAGCTTCTACTGGGTTGGGGTCACCGCCACGCAGCCTAAAACATATAAAAATGGCAGAGATATATATTATATTTCATAATACACATATGGGGAAATAGTATCATGGGCTACAAGATCGGGCAAGGTAAAATTATACAACCCAGAAGCTGATCAGATGAAGTCACGGGTCCGTGAACAGACAGGCTCTTCTTTGTTCTCTCAATAATGTGCAACTAAGCCATTGTTGGTACCACATGGGTGCAGTGTGGAAGAAAGAGCGGAAATAGAGACCAAAGCACGGAGTGGTAGTTCCAAACGTTGTCTGAATTAAAAAAAAATAGCCCATTGGGCTTCAATACCCCTCGGCTATCAATTATTGTTTACACCCAGCAATCATGCATTGTATAATATGTATTTTTAGAACTAGATTAACAAAAATGTGATGTAGCAAGGCTGGCTGCAGTTCAGCTTTTGCCAAGGCCCGAGGTTCTGGTAGAGCATGACCGAATTCTTAGCTCCAAATATACTCTTCTAAAAAGCTTATAATCAAATCAAGTAATTTTATATTGGAAATATAGATCAAGGTCAGTCATCTTCAAAAATGTTCAAGTCAATTCTAACTTAATTGCATAGGGAACATGAATTTGGAGATCTTAGACTTAACATATAGAATTTGATCTTTTAAAAATTGGTCAAGGTCAGTGATATTCTTCAATAAACTTCAGGTCCAGCCATAAGTGGTGTAAATTTGGACAATGTAGATATAATCTTTCATGAAATATTGTACTAAATAGTATCTGGCCTGAATAAATAGGTCAAGGACAAGATAGGTCAAGGTCAGTCTTTAGCACACCTTTGGGGCATCACCCGATGTATATATCGTATTAATTTGGAAAGCCTAGATATATTTCTTGGTGTTGGAATGTAATAAATAGTATATGATCTTGAAAAAATAGGTCAAGGTCAGTCAACTGGGATAGGCTTCTAGTCAATCACCAGTTGCATAAGTAATATGAATTTGGAGACCCTCGATTAAATCCTTCAAAAGATATAGCAAATACTAAAATTTGACCTTGATAAAATAGGTCAAGGTCAGTCATCTTCAGTACACCTCTGGACCTTCGCCAGATCTATACATGGTATTAATATGGAAAGCCTAGATATATCT
Organism: Hanleya hanleyi; assembly: GCA_036873755.1. Taxonomy (NCBI): domain Eukaryota; kingdom Metazoa; phylum Mollusca; class Polyplacophora; order Lepidopleurida; family Hanleyidae; genus Hanleya; species Hanleya hanleyi. The sequence continues at coordinate 46,698 of JAVTVY010022022.1, forward strand.
CTTCATGTTATATCAAAATAAACAGTATATGACCTATAAAACATAGGTCACAGTCAGTCAACTGGGATAGGGTTCTAGTCAATCACCAGATGCATATGTAATATGAATTTGGAGATCCTAGCTGTAATCCTTCAAAACATATAGCAAAAACTATAATTTGACTTTGATAATTTAGGTCAAGGTCGATTATTTTCAATAGGCTTCTGACCCTTCACCAGATGCATACATGGTATGAATTTACAAGGCCTGGCTATAACTCTTCTTGAGATATCGTGTCCACAAGAAAGATGGACAGACGGACAGACAGACGACGCTGACGACGACAATACCCTTCGGGCAAATTTGCCCGAGGGGTAAAAACTGGTCTATTTAACGAAATAAACACCAAACGCATATCCTAGTTTAATAATTAAAATAAAATAATACAACTCTGCGAAAACTTACGTGAGAGAGGCCACACCGGCTAAGACTTGTTGTTTGCTACTCCCTTCTAGCAGAGTTGTCTTGACTCGAGCCGCCGAACCGAACTCCACAACGGCCACGCGGAAAGTCTTGTCCCGCCTGAAATGCATCTTTAGTACAATTGATCTTAGATATTCTTTGACGTTTCTGAGATCAAAGGCAGTTATGTAGCGAGATACATCCACCATGATTGCCACGTCAGCTTCCCGGTCGCATCCTTTGAAAATGAACAGAAAATACAAGTACAGTCATACTCGTCTTTATAAGAGACCACACTTGGAAAGAGAATGAGTGGTCTCGTAATACAGGTGACCGTTTAATGAAGGTAACTTAACATGGACTCCCTTAAACGGGACGTTTATACTGTGGTTTTTACAGACATGTGGTCGCTCAATACAGGTGGCCGCAAGAGCGGGATTGACTGTATAATATGTCACAAAACACTTCACCAATTCCATATGTGCATGAAATACAAATAATAAAAGCACAAGATTGTTTTCTGCACGAGAGAAGCGGTCAGTTTTCACTGTTGTCAGCAAGAAATGATGATGTTCTACACACGAAGTCCTAATCACTGATCAGTATTGTTTATCCAAGTGAATTCCAAGTCTTTTCAGAAGTATGTAACTCAGTCACGCTTTGAATGTGGTTATTTAATTTAAACACGATGGAGATGTAAAATACATGATACTCAAACGGTCCCTAGCCATGAGACTAGAACAACAAACATAAACATCATCATGTTGTTGAAGACGAAAGTATGGGAGAGTTAGGCATGGTACATATGGCCAAGTTTTCCTTGACAATGAGACTAAAGGAGATGTCAGCTTTACCCGGGGAAAAACCCTCTTGCTGTCACGTTTGTAAATCGAAAAAATTATTTCTCCATGTCAGCATGAAAAGTTGTATTTCATACATATAAAATACCTAAATTTTACACTGAAAACTCTCACAGCCAATGGTGACGTAAAACGGCGTCGATGAACGTTGGAAAATGGGCGCTTGGTCGTTTTTATATTTTCTGGATACATTTTCACAGGGAATTCCCTTTATATACAAAATATGACACCTCCACCCAAAATCTAATTCCATGTTCTCATTTTTATCAAATATACCACAAACATATATTGAAATATCATTTTGGTTGAAGGTGTCATATTTTCATGTTTAAAATAAGTTTTGTTTTCTCTGTTCACTTGGAAGACGGCGTTATATTGGCATTGTAAGAGTGTTTGGTGTTGCATAGCTTCTTGGCCGTGTGGTTCGAGCGCTTGGTTGTGAATGAACAATGCTGTCAATTTTGAGTTCGAATCACATATTTTGTCAATTGTTTTTTGTTTTTTTTTATCCATAGCTGAATGACTCATGAAGAAATATTTCTGGAGTAAACTAATAAAAAAAATATTTTACAATTAATATTTTGTGAGTAGAAAATCCCCAAAACTGACCACTTGTACTTCCGCTTGCAGTACAAAGTCTCACCCGTAGGCCTAACTATTTTTGTCATCAATCCGTACGATATTTAATGCATGGATGTGCGTATATAATAGTAAAGTAACATAGCAATGGCAAATATAACAGAAGTGTGCCACTCAGCCTTACATGAACGATGGAGATGTAAAATACATGATACTCAAACGGTCCCTAGCCATGAGACTAGAACAACAAACATAAACATCATCATGTTGTTGAAGACGAAAGTATGGAAGAGTTAGGCATGGTACACACGGCCAAGTTTTCCTTGACAATGAGACTAAATTTACGGAAGTTAGGCCGTGTGTACCAGGCCTCATTTATCTGTGTCGAACGCTAACTAGAGAAATATTAACACATACAATAATGGTGTAGTTTAACCTATTACGCGAAATTAAAGATCTAGCACTTGGAAACGAAATACAAACATATGCGGAAAAGACAAAGCATGACTACCAAATCTGATAAACGTCAGGCAGCTCGCGGATCACACAACAGAATCGTCAGTAATCCTGAGTGCAAGACTGTTCTCGTGAAAGTAGAATAGCGAAGACAAAAGTGGTCAACAATCTTCAGTGTGTTCAATGGAACCAGCATGATAAAGTCTCATATATACATCAATTATATTAAAGTCGACGTTCATAAAGTTAGACCGCGGTTCGCAGTTCGTTATTCGGGACCAGTCATTCAGCGACTCATAACAGCGCCCCTAGCAGCGTCCGCTAGCGTCAGATTTGGGATATGAATATGCAAAGATATAGAGCATGACATTCTCTTGCTATATCATATATGAAGAAATAATTGCTGGTCTCCTCGAATAACGAACTGCGGTCTAACTTTATGAACGTTAATGTCGATGGGGAGCATCCTAACGACACCAGTATCATTGATTTACACAGCAGTTTCATAGAAACAACAATGCATGACGAAATATCTTCCAGATTTCGATCACTTTGATTGGTCAATTCAAATTTTCAAAAAAGCAAATGAAGAATTTCATTGGCCTGTGGTGAAAGGTAGAAGAAATCCAGCCAAGCATAGTCTCTGTGAAGGTTAATTTTATATTAACATAGGAAATATTATTTGGTACCATATGGACTTAAAACCCTCTAAAATCAAATTATAAACACGGAAATAATATCTGAGAGAATGAATTTTCCAGGAATATTTCCTTGTATATTAATATGAAACTTTGCCATAAAATGCGTGTTTTTCAGACTTACTTTGCTCACAGTCTCTTCCCGAAAAGCCAGCCACACATTCACACATGTAACCGCTCACCCGGTCCTGACATACACCTGCATTCAGACACGGCTCTGAATCACAGTGGTCGTAACCTGAAAATGGTGGACAAGATATATCATTAATACAAGAAATTCTCCAATATCATCGATTCAATATTATTAATTAACAAGAAAAGCCAGTGATGCGGTCCGAATTCTGATGGAAATTGCATTGATATAACGACAAGAATATTCGCTTGCAATTCGAGGTCTTTCATCTCTTTGCCGAAAGTATATTTTCCTGGCACATAGGAGCAGTAATCTAGGAACTCAGGGATCAACAAACATCACAATTACAAACATACTTGGTAAATTCAGAAAATATTATCGGAACTGATAATACTTTTCTTGATAATATGCTCTGCTTTCCTTACTCCTTTATATGGTCTGATGGCTTTTTCTTCTGAATACATCATCTATGACATTGAACAGGAATTCGTTACTCTCAAGGCCGAGAGATTATCTTTCAAACCCCTGCGTCCTTTATGACGAACGGGAAACAATGTCACTCAATACACCACATGTATGTGACCAGTGGGAAACAATGTCACCGAATAAAGTAGATAATATAGATAATAGAGTCCATCCAGAATTTTTCATGGTGATGGTCATGGGCATTGATTTCTTGTTTCATTTTGTACACGAATATCCGACTGTATCCGAAATCATACATCCGTTTGTATTATTCACCGTTATTTCAACTAAAGGAGCCTAAACTATTACAGATCTGACACAAATCGACTGGTTCAGCGATTCTGATCTACGTGTATACTTACTATTGGCTATAGGTTCAATCACATTTCCACGGTGTTGCTGGAATTGACCATAATCTTTGATGTCTATCGTTTGCAGACCTTGGGCTAGGGCAATGGTCTCTAACTCATACCGGTCACGTATCGCGACTCCAATCGGGATGATGTTAATACCTGCCGCCATGGTCAGCTCTGCCTCGGACATCGTGTTCTGTTTTTCCATATTAGATGGACCATCAACGAAGAGGAAGGCCACCTTACGGGCTTTGCGTCGACTGCCGGTCTCGAACATTTGTGTTCGGACTGATCTCAGCGCCCAGGCGATGTTGTTCTGCCCGCTAGACCAGTAAACATTATCGACAGCCTTCAAGACGTCTTCGGTTCGTGTGTACTGTCCCAGATTGAATTCCACTTTGGGTCGCGTGTTATACTTCATCACCCCGATTCTGACGTCGCAGTTGTCGATAGCAAAATCGCGAACCAATCCTTGGACGAAGGCTTTCATTTCGCTGAAATGTCGCTCACCGATCTGATCCGTGGAACCCAGCATGAAGACCACGTCCATCGCCTCCGTACACTCTGTGAATAGAGTAACAAGAGTGATGAGGGTGACAGATTTCAGTTAACATGAAATGTATTTCGTGTCTTACACACCGGTTAAACACAACATATAACGATGGTGGTAAAGATGGTGACGTACTGACAAAAAGTCATATGACTCACAGTCCGATATTCTGACTTCATATCTGAAAATATTGACCACAGGACAATACCCAAGCGCAATGATGTGATAGCCGTATAAATTCATCTGAGGGAAAATGATGAACTTTGCGACCATTAGATAGAAGAAGCGGACCAAAGTGGGAAAATATTAGTAGAATGCAAGTTCTTGTTCATTCTACAAGCCTGTCAGGTAGCACAATTACACCCAAAATTCGTCTGCAACCAACCTTATATGGGTAAAACGTGTATAATCTGATATTCTATGTTATTTCTTGATGACCTTGGCTCGCAGGATTTGTTTCTAAATCAAATCCACTCCGTGGTTATTTGGAAATTTTCGAAACAGAAAAATGTAACTTACGATTTTCACAGTTTTCGCCATAGTAACCCTGTGTGCAGAAACATATCCTACTACGGAGTCCATCCAAACAAGTCCCATTGTTCTGACATACCGTGTACTGACACTGGTCAAAATCTGAAAATTGAGTGAAAACAAAAGGTATAGTCACAAATCAAATTTACCCAACACGCAACTGGATTAGAAATGTGAATCTATGAATGGTTTCCGTTGTTTCTGTCTTTCTCATTCTTATATTTCAAGAGATCAAACCATGATAACCTTCATTGTAGAGACATAGCGCATCAGAAATGATATTCCCATATAATACAGAGTAAAACTCATACGGTAACTTCATCTGGGATAGGTCATCCCACATTCATATGTGGTATGAGCCCGTGCGACGCAGGTGGCCAGCCACTTCGCTTCATACGTGCTGCAGGCATGATGCGCTCCACCAACGTTCAACAACTTGGTGTATCGTTGATATTTGTAATAAAATACTGATTCAAGTAATGATTTAAATTATATGGGGAAAAGAACCCATACCAAGTTGATCATGGGATGAAAATTCTCACTAGCGAAAAGGGAAATAAATCCCAAACTTGCATCGGTGATTCTGTGGGTGTCTTTTCCTTCTCTCGAGTGTAGTCCGGGATGTTAGGGCATAAAAGGGACTGTTTGGTTCAGATTCTTCCAAAAGCACCAAATTTGGCCCATATGTCGCCCATACAATACCTTTTCGATTTTTGACGGGCGCCAAGGTAGTCGCCCCCTGGGGCCGCCATATTGGCGAAATTCATTATGGCCGCCACCCGGGTTAAAAGTCAATCGTATTTAAAACAACAAAATGGCTAGGATCATGAATAATACAGCGTTTTAGTGGTTATCGGTGTCGGGGAATCTGATTCTGATCTTATTTCAACGATTTGAGGTCAAGATCACCCTAAAGGTCATTTTGGGGCCAAATTCGTCATTTTTAGTGGTTTTTAATCGCGATATACAAACTAACTCATTTTATCGATTTTCGGGGTTGAGTAACCCGAATCTGGCCATATTTTGACAATTTGAGGCAATATCGCATGTGAGGTTCACGACAGAGGTCACCCGAAACAGAGATCAACCGGAGGTCAATTATAGGAAACACCAAAAGGGCTAGAATCACAAATAATACTATAGGGCTTTGTGACATCGGAGAATTATATTCTGACCTTATTTTGACGATTTGAGGTCATGGTCACCTCATTTGAGATTTAAATGTCAAAGATCAACAGTTGCTACTAAAAACAATCGAAACAAAATTATTCAGGAACAAATGTTACTAAAATACTTCGGAGATGACATCTGCTGACAAAATGCTATAACTATGCCGCTACGTGCATTTAAATGTTCAAAATACAAAACAAAGACCGCTTAAGCAACAGTATATCAATCATTACTTTTACTACCTATGCCTTCTGGCTTGCGCTCTATAATGCCAGCAATAAATAATACTTGTCATCACCGCCCTCGTTATTAACGCACCCGCCTTCGCATTTGCAGAGGATCGTGTATCGGACATCGGCACAGTTGCATTTGCACCTTCCCGTGCATGCCTTGAGTCAGCCGCAGTGCATGAGAATGGCATATGCCATGGAAGTGTCGCTGAGAGTGGTCCATAGCGGTTGCCATGTACTGGTACAATCTTTGTGCCAGCTCCACTCACTGAAGTCAGGGATTTCCTGCTGGAGTGAAGCGACTCCAGTAGAAACTCGCTTGCAGCAGCGCTCGCTTCACATGCTGCAAAAGCGCGGCTTGGAAGGTGAGATGTTTTCCAGCGATCTGGTTGCAGTAGTGAAGAGGTGATGCTTGGCCTCACTGACAACGGCTGCACCACATCCCTCGCTGTACATTAGTACGATGAAGCGTTTTATTGCACCCCATTAAGCTGTGAAAGAGAGGTAGTGCCACGGACTTTGACGGACCAAGATCGGAACAGATGGGTTGGACTGGAATGCCACAATACTTTTTCCTGAACCCCTAAAATCCCGAAGTATGAATTGATCAGCGGCTTCTTCAAAAATGTTAACAAAAAGGAGCCTTTCTTATTCATCAGCACACAGATCTCCAAGACTGACATGAGCGGAAAGCTCCTTCTGTGTACCCGTTTTGAGTCCGTGTTCTTCAACAGGCGTTGTGACCTCACAATACTTCAACCGTGCAACCATTCCGAGGCGGACACCAGGGTCCTCCTGCATCTAGCACATGCCACGGAGGAGGGTCATACAACAGCCTATGTTCGCACGATGGACAGTGATGTCCGGTCTTTGGAGACCCTCGGTCTATCGGAACTCTTGGTGGACATTGTGACATTCCAGTCCATACCATTTGTTCCGATCTCGGTCCGTCAAATCCTTGGCACTACCTCTCTTCCACAGCCTTACTGGGTGCGACCCGACTTCACAGTTTCTTGAGAGCACAAGCCAGAAGGCATAGGTACTAATAATCATTGGTATATTGTTGCTAAAGCGGTCTTTGTATTGTATTTCGGACATTTAAATACACATAGCGGCGTAGCGGCATAGTTATAGCATTTTGTCAGCAGATGTCATTTCCGAAGTATTTTAATATAATTTTTTCTTGAATAATCTTCGTTCTATTGTTCTTAGTGGTAACTGTTGATCTTTGACCTTTGACCTCAAAATGGGGTGACCTCAAATCTTCAAAATAAGATCAGAATTGGAGAATGCCACAAACCTCTATGGTATTATTTGCGGTTCTTTTGGTGTTATACCTACAATTGACCTCTGATTCGGATGACCTCTATCGCGACTCTCAAATGAAATATTGCCCCGAATCGCCAAAATAAGACCAGATTCGGGTTACTCAACCCTGGAAACCAATAGAATGAGGCAGTTTATATATCTTGCCCCAAAACCACTAATAATGGCGAATTTGTCCCCAAAATGACTTAAGGGATGACCTTGAGATCAAATCGTTGAAATAAGATCACAATCAGATTCTCCGACCTCAAAAACCACTAAAAAGTGCTATTACTCATATTTCTAGCCCTTTTAGTTATTTAATTACGATTGACCTCTAACCAGGGTGGCGACCATATTGAATTTCGCCGAATATGGCGGTCCTAGGGGGCGCCCGTCTTGGCGCCCGTCAAAAATCGAAATAGTATGGTATGGACGACATATGGACCAAATTTGGTGCTTTTGGAAGAATGTGAACCAAAAAATTCCTAACAGCCCTGACTAGTGGGAATTTTCATCTCTGTTATATGAGATCCTCTTGATCCCATAGCTTTATCATTTGGACGCCGTCTCTGAAATTCCGAGTTTCGGGAAGATCGGAGATGCAAATGTCTCATTGCTTTAGCGATGCAAAGGGCCAACTAAGTTTCTCTCTTAACACTTGTGATTGTCCTTCCATTAAGAGATATACAAGGATGATCATTACGAAAATCACCCGAGATTCCATCTACCAAGAGGAATACTATGCCAATGTGAACGGAGGAACATAATGGTACTTTCCCAGGGTAATTGAAAAACCATCCTGTTGTTCACTATAGCAACATCAAAAATAACAAATGCCTAATTTGGTAAATCAACATAAGAATATCTGCCACTGTAAACGATGTATGAAGTGACATTTGGTTCATCCTGTCAGTTTCTTGCAGGTACATTTGACTGAAATGTAATTTGCTAGCCTTTGTCATTGAAAGGCAATGTTTACAGCTTTTCGATATGTCCACTGAAACGCATAACTTGTCCGGCAGTCGACACAATTATTCACCAGTTTCTTTTAATAAGTAACGCTGTAGTGTGGTGTCAGTCAACCAAACTTGTTTTGAATAAAGTCGACTAGAAAGTTGCTCCAAAAGCATGGAATTCCCTGCCTTTGGAAATATATCAATGTACTGGGTTTCGTCAGTTTGAGAGCCTTCATCACAGTTGGAGTGGATTGATCTATCCAAGCGTTAAAAGGTCATAAATATATATGTTAATTTTATGTCTCTGCAAATTTTATTAACCACCGTAAATTTTTATGGACATAAGTATTACTTTTATATTTTCATTGTCGGACTGACTAATAGGTGGCTAATATTTATTGTGAATAGTCATCCTACAATGAAGATTATGATACCTGTCTGTCTACCTCTCTCTAGAATTTGTAGTTAGGTGATTGAAACGAACAGAAAGCAAACCAACCGAGATCACTGATTCTATTGGCCTTACCAGAGCATACAGGCTCGAGGATTCTGTCCCTGATTTCAGGAAGTCTAGAGTACGGCTCTACGTAGAACAGGTTCTCCGACACGGGAGGCGAAGTGATTTTCTCAAGAACTCTGGACGATCCCATATGCTGCACGGCCACTGTAACGATGGTTGTCCCAGAATTTCGGAGTGACCTCGCCTCGGGTATGAGCAGTTCGATACCGACATTGGAGGGGCCATCTGTAATCACCACCACCATGTTTGCCGCTTCTACAATAAGGAACAATACGGAATAGCAATAAGGAATAAGGAACAATCTAGTTATTCCAAACAAGCATGTGCGTTACACAGCAGCTGTATAATTGATCCATTCCTCTACCATGTCTACCTTTCTCTTTCTCCGAACTGTTGCTAAATTCGCGATAAACACGCAAATCTACAACCAACTTAACACTAATTTTTTTTACCGTAAAAGAAGACATGTAACCTTCCTTTCCTGCAATAATAACGATAAGCAATCATCCTTCTGGAAATGCAAACTGATTCACATCTCTCACACAAATAATAATTTTGAAAACGACAAAAAAAATCTCAATTTAGTTATACCTGGTCTGTCTCCTCTAGCTGGGATCAACATCTCGTGTCGGACAGATTGGAGGGCTGTGCCGGTGTTGGACGAGCCGTATACGTAAGGAATATTCTGTATAGCGCGCATCACTTCAGCAGACGTGTTATAATCGTTGAGGTAGAACTCGACCTTAGCGTAGGTGCTGAACGACACAACTCCCACCCTGTAGGCTCTGTTGTCGATGGCCAACCCCTCAACGATGGAGTATACGAAATCTTTTACCGTCTGGAAATTCTCCTGGCCAACACTCCCGGACGTGTCAATAACGAAGACGATGTCGCCTGCTCCTTTGCAAGCTGCAGTTAAAAAAAATGATACAATGTTATCCATCATACATAGCTTCTGTGCGTCGAATACACGTAAGGAATTTATCCCAAAGACGCGCTGTTCACAAGGAGATAGCCATAAGAAACACATACCCAATATCCACATATTCTATATGCAACGTTACCACATTTTCTCTGATCGGAATGAACGCAATATTAATTGTGGATTAAACATCTTCTCTGCTGCTGCTGAACAATGCATTCTTGATAGTCGTCGTGTCCATCGGAGACACGACACGATACCGTAACGTTGCCATAACGGACAGGATGTGTCACTATCCGTGAAAACCACCCAATCAGAGAGGAGAACATTGATTCGTTTAGACATCCAAGTGCACCAAGTGATATCTTCTTGTGTTAGAACGTTTGATTGGTCAATTCAAATAGTTATTGGAAAATTGGAAGGACAGCCAGCGAATCACGTAGGTTACGCAAAGGCCCAACCTTGGTTAGTTCAGAGCTTTGGTATAGTCATCCTGTTGTAATGGATATTAGTATTTCAACAATTTCTTACTCGGTAATGTATTTCGATATTCTTGATGTTGGAATGATACTATCTTTGACTTATGAATCAAAGAATAAATATATAACTTGTTTTTTTCTTTATTTTACTGGACAAAATTGTGTTGATGTATCGATTCACAAAAATCAGTAGTGTAGAATAGTAGTATTCAAAGTAATCCATTACATAGATTGTAAACAGACAATTTGTAAGCACCGAAGGGATTCGTTAGTCAAACAGTATTAGCAGAACTCACTTTCTTCTGGTGAAACCTTGATTTTCGTCTTTTCTAACTCTGCAACAAACAATCGTATGGGCATGTTAAAGAAGGGAAATTGCTGAAGATATTGATGATAACAAGTAATACTGAAGACGAAAAGTAATAATTGAAGTCAACGTAAAGAGTATTGTCAAATCAAATGTGGAGCAAACAATGTTTCGCAACATCCCATTTAGGAGTACCCGACAACACACAATGGAGGATACACAGAAACTAAGGAGGTCTGGATAGAAAAGAAATTCCAACAGACTAAGTGAAACACCAGTCTATTAAATCTCCCAGTATGTTGGTTATTCACCCACATTATAATTTGAGCTTATGAACATTTTTTGCATGTAGCTGTACCATGATAGATCCAATGAAGAACTTCCAAAAAAGAACTTTTCTTACCAACACAAATGGGTACAAACAGACGTCCTCTGATAGCAGCCAGGCTGTTAGCGTTCAACACATTGTAGCGGTATAAGTTGAGAGGTTTACTGGAGATGACGTCAAGTTCGGTCGTGTCGGTGAGACCAATGCCGATACCGAATATGTTGATATTCCTACAGTGGGCCAGTTCAGCTTCTGGGATGGTGGTGCGGCCGTTGATATCCGAGATTCCGTCTGTGATGAGCACGGCGACGTTGGGAGCATCCGGACGGTCTCCCATATCTTCGGTAAAGACGTAGGTCATCATGGTTCTGAGAGCGTCTGCGGTGTTACTCTTGCCCTTTGTATAGGGGACGGTTAACAGAGCCTGCAGCATGGCGTGTTTGGTCGGGAACGTATTCAGGTGAAACTGGCAGTATACGTTCGTACTGTAGGTGACGAGGGCTACTCGGACAGTTCCGCCGTCGATATCCAAGGGTTGTATCATATTAGCCACGAAACGAAGTATCCGGCGGAAATTCAGTTCGGTAACGCTGGTTGACGCGTCGATGATGAAGACAAGATCGGTCTTAGGCAAGATGCAGGAGTCTGAAACAATGTCGAATTATACGTTAAAACATGCAAAGAAAATATCTCGAAATAGTTGAAATTTCCTGTGTAGATGACCCGACTACTACATTATGAGGAATCCGTAATTTGCGTAGCGTCAAGAATTTCCAAACAGGAAATGATCCCTATATTTTGTGGATTACAATTTTCCAATTTCCTGCAAATGAAATGTGTTAGGATGTTACATAAGAGACACCAGTATACCACAATAACTGCAAATCCAGAATTCCTATAATTTAGAGAGAAGGAAAGAAAAATGACAGAACATGGAAACTTGGGTGAAATGAGCCACAGTAAGTCTAAAACAAACAGAGGAATGTTTTTACTACACAATTTATCGAGACAGGACTTTGGAATATAAATAATATCAAGTGAACAAAAAAAGCAAATGGAACTACAAGTCATGCACGCTGTAACAATCCGCTATTTCAAATATATTCGGATGTTCTATACTGTTTAATAGCAAAAGACGGCCCTTGGGTGAAGAAGACTCCACAACATATATCTCTCTCTCTATGTATGCCGTTCCGATAGATGCGGTGTGGTGTTTACAAGACGAAAATCAGTCTTACTGTTACTTTCTACTCTCCCTATGCAGATCAAAACTCTGTCAATTTTAATTAGTCGCCAGACTTAGAGCTTGTTAAAACTAAACCGTTGGTTTAGTTTTGAAAGTGAAATTTACAAAATGACCTGTCATCTCTCCGTAGTATCTATCCATAATATATCACTCTTTAAAGAACTTTCAAATTTGTTCAAAATAAATCTCCATAATATTTGTTTTATTTGTGGCGAGGTTCAATTGCATGGGATGAGGACATAATGTATTGAAGTTATCGTGGACAAAGTTCATACGAGACGGTCAGTGGGTGTGTCGACTTGTCCATTCACCAAACCAAATTACAGAATGTTAAACTGCTGTTAGGACCGTTTACGGCCTCAATGACAGTTGTCCACGACAGATTCAATACATTAGGACCTCTCCTTATCCCAGTGAGCCTCGTTACATGAAACAACTATGATAAAGTTTGATAGGGAGCATTTTTTTTTAAACTGTGATATATTAAAAATATTTGATGCCTGATACTTGATAGAATGTTTTGCCGAGTACGTATTTCCCTCTCGACGAATTATAGGAATGGTTCATTTGATTTTGGCGTTAGCATAGCTGGTATCTTTATTCAACAAGAACTGCATGATTGGCTACCAACGTTACTTCCCTCGAAGTTTGAGGCCTATTTACCCGACGTTAGGCGTCAGCGAATCTACCAAGCGGCTTAAAGTGGACCATGGACATTTACAATTCTACACATATTCTACACTTATTACAATCTGTACATGCACTTATGCTTCAAACCTACGCATACGCACCTGGGAGATCTGGAGGGAATTCAGGCAGAAATGGAATCCTTTTGGGGACTAAAAGAAACGAGAGATTCATGAGAGCAACTTGAAAAGAGAGAGAGAGAGAGAAAAAAAAAACGGGTGAAAAATTCCCTCTGCATTGCGTCTTCTAACCATGCTCAGCCAATTATAAAATGATAACATATTCATCGAAGCATCCCACTAAGGAGGACTATTTTCTACAGTGTGGGGCAAGGGTAATCCGATCATGCAAACAAGAAACCTCTGGTTCCATAGAATGAACATAATCGATATAATTGCATCAGTTATATATGGAAGTAACTGTGTTCGAGATAACATCTAGCTCACATAACTTAGTTCAGTTGAAACAATGGGGTTCTCCAGCTGATGGCCAAGGGGAGCAAATCTTGTAACCCATGAAACACTAATACTTCCATCGATGAAGTTATATCCTTATTTCAATGAGAGAGAGGGTACTAGTGTTCCATGGATTACAATGTATGCCATCAGCTGCGGAACATTTGTTTTTCGAGAAATCACAGAGAGCAAGTTCGCTGAGAAAAACTTGTATAAACAGTATTGTACCAATGTAAATCAGGAGTTGGGTCGGTCGCCATCAGCGGTAATTTAAGTTGTTATCTATACTAATACCAACGTTTCATATACTTCAAATCAAACCACTGCAATAATGTGAAAATGGTGAAGGAGCAACACTTTCCCAGTAGAGATTCTTATGGCGAAAAACTAGCAGGTTAGGGTCAACCAATAGCTTCACATACAAATGTTTTCTACCATTTTTGTTGTTGAAATTCCTATGGTGAATTGATTCTTTTCAATAAAATATGTCCATACGAAGTTTCAAATCCTAGGATAGTTTGTATACCAGAAAACGTAATAAAAACTTAAACAATTGCATATGCGTGAATTCTGTAGCAAGCCTGTACTTATTTTCCGGTTATCTTATTACATCCAATCCCTGCACAAACTGACCAAGCTATGCCTGTAAGAATTTCACCATCATCATTTCTTTTTGTATGAAGTTTTCCAGTCGAGAAGACGATAGCGATATAAGATATTTAAACAAAATGTGTCCAGGACGAAGAAAGAAAAATTGCAATGACGAAATTACGTAGCCTACGTAAAAGAACAGTAGCAATACTTTTGAAAATACGAAGCTGCGCATCAAAAAACCCCTCGGCTCTGGGTACATTCATAATGTATTCAATTTGAACCAAGATGTCAGGAACACCAAGCAGTCAAGTCACAAATATACAGATTATCAAAAATTTTGCAATTAGAAATGACCCCCAAGATTTCCGTCCAATCAGAGAAACCGGTATTCATTACATAAATTTCTTGATGCATCAATGATGTATACCAAATTTTACATCGAGCATTTGAACGGTATCAGAGATAGAGATCATTAATGATTTCGCATAAATTAAAGATGGCCACCCTTCCTTCCCGCCACTCAGAGGAACTGATGTGGTTATTCATTGAAAATTCTCTTGATACATTGATGCTGTATACCAAGTTTCGTATAGAACACTGAAATGGTATCAGAGATATACATCATTAAAGATTTTGCATAAATTAAAGATGGCCACCAAGGTTTCCGCCCAATCAGAGAAACCAGAACTGTCATTTGTCGTAAGTCTCTTGATGCATCGATGATGTATACCAAATTTTACATCGTGCACTTGAACGGTATCAGAGAACGAGATCATTAATGATTTTGCATAATTAAAGATGGCCGACCATCCTTCTCCCCACTCAGAGGAACTGATGTGGTTATTCATTGCAAGTCAGTTGATACATCGATGCTGTATACCAAGTTTGGTATAGAACACTTAAATTGGATCAGAGATATATATCATTAAAGTTTTTGCATAAATTAAAGATGGCCGCCAAAGTTTTCGGTCAATCAGGTCCCGATTCAAAGTATCTGGATGTATCGATGATGTATACCAACTTTCATATAAAACAACTGAATGGTAACAGAGATATGTATCATTATCGATTTCGCATAAATTAAAGATGGCCTCCAGGATTTCCAGCTAATCAGAAAAGCCGGTTTGGTAATTTATTGAAAGTTGCTTGATGTATCGATGACGTATACCAACTTTCGTATTGAACAGTTGAATGGTTTCCGAGATATGGATCATTATCCATTTCGCATAAAATTAAAGATGGCCGCCAAGGTTTTCACCCAATCAGGTCCCAATTAAATAGGCTTCTGGTCCTTGACTAGGTAAATAAGCATACCAAATTTGGAATTCTTCAGTGGAACCGTTCTCCGGCTATCTCGCTCACGTACAGACGTACGGACGTACGGACGTACGGACAGACGGACGTACAAGACGACGACAATACCCCATGGCCAAAATTGGCCGAGGGGTAAAAACAGTGAACTTTGATTTACCGAACAGAGGCTGTTGAACCTAAACGGACTACAGGAAACGGAAACTAGGACTATTCCATGGTAATTGTTTAGGTAGACATGCCCAACTCAAGAACATGCGCAACTTACGTGATGGTCTCGGGATGGGTAGGTAAAGGGCAGGTGGCGCTTGTGTCCCTGTAAGGAAGACACAAACAATACACGTATTTACATAGTTTCATCCTCCTCTCAGCTTTGGGTCCAGGTTAAACCAAATGTGGAAACTGAAGACGAACTCGTGACAGTTGCTCAACTTGGCTCAGTAGCGTTTCAAAAAGCCAATCTTAAATCGCTTCATAACAGACAACCGCAAAGGAGGAGGGGACAGTAGATAACACGCTTAGATATATTCAGTTGATAAATATGAAGACATATTATATATTTAGGATATTATACAAATTGACAACCTTCCATTAAACTGTACTTTTAACCACCCTTTTGCTAGACTACAGTATGTTCAAAGAAAGGGAGGAAGGCCCGAGACGTTAGTTTATAATTTGAGAAATAACCTGAACAGTTATTTACTGCCAGGAAATTTGCCGCTGAGATATAACAGTAATTCCCGTTATCCCCGGAATAGGTTGTGCAAAACAATGAGTAATAATTAACCCTACCAGTCCTGGGGGGTGGGGTTTGGGGGCAAAATGGCTCTACCTACCAAACTTTCTGAGCTATCTCCGGAACGACAACAAATGGCGAGCTGGAACTCCGTGACCTTATAGTTTATCATATTGGGGTCATTTTGAGATTATTTGCAGCCCCCCCACCCCCCCCCCCCCACCACCCGGGCAGAGGATCATGGACAAATTCAAGATGGCGGCCACTTGGGGTACCAGCAAAGTCAAGTTTCCGTCATATTTCTTCAGAATTTCTACTTTTGCGCGATGAAAGTGAGCGAAAACTATTTTATTTCACATCACATTAATATTTACTAATTTATCATGCTGTTTTCGCATAAATAAAAAATTGGGAAAATCTGACCGAAAAATCGACCAAAAATGCCGTTTTTGAAAATCACGTCACTGTGACGTCATCAAAGCGGCCATCTTGGATTTTTTTTACATTTTCAGGTATAGCTTGACCCAAGAGTATAGTGTGGTAAGTTTCAACCCATGCCATATAGGGTTAACTTACTTTGGGGTATGACTGCCATTGTTGTACGTGGCGTTAGCGGTTGAACTGTGATACGCTGTGTGGAACGCGCAGTCACTTGAATTGGGAACACTTCTGAAAACAAAATCCAATTATTGGCAAATGATGGGAAGTGTATAAGACAGTAGCTGTAGTCTTCAATCAAATTGCTAGGATCTACAGGTTAATATTCTGGTTTCAATAATACCTCTGTGATAACTGATTGTGCGTTCTGGCGGCTACCAGGCATTTGATCACAGCAGAGATCTATCGATATTCACACAGATCACAAATACAGACCAGACAAATCCATAATTGATCGACAGTTATTCAAAGAAGCAAGAAACAGTACGATCCATATATTAAATGAGGACTAATGACTAAAGGTGTCTGATCAACAGGTTTAATAGCAACCCGGAGATTCGTGGATATATTTTTCTTTGGATTGATCCTGCGGAACGAAGTCTGCTTTTTGGATGTCGGATTTGAAATGGGCATTTAGGCGTGTTTGTTAGGAGATGCCCCTTCTCCTACTATTATAATACTGCAATGATATCCAGATATTCTTGGGCGTATAAAGATTAATAACGACATGCATAGGATTTTGACGTCCAAACATCTGTGTCTGTTTCATAGATCCACCGAAAGCAAAACAGAGTAATACTGTTTCCACAAAAGTCTAAATGAAGCTCTGGGAGTCGCCTACATCAAACGAAACAATTGGGCCCAACAAAACATGCTCAGTGTTGGGATTTTATTAGATCTGACTTTATATACATATATACTTAACACTTTACCTGGACTTGGCACATGGGCAGCAAATTCAAAGTCGACCTTGTCTGCAATACAATCAAGTTTTGAGATTATTACCATAAGTGATGCAACAGTATAGTTAGGCCTATCGCCAATCGTTGTTTTTTCAAACAAATTCGGAATTGCAAACGTTCCATTAAGGGCAAATGATTTAGTTGGTCGACTACATTGGCTGTATTTTTTGGAATCCAAAGCAGATGATACAAATCTATAGCACACGTTGTTTCTGTATTACAGGTAGTGTTACAGCCACACAATCCAGTTTAAGGGGTTCTGTTACCTTTCACATACAACAAGAAGTTGCTGGTAACACACCCTATAGTAAAACCCCTAAATCCCCCTAAATACCAGTCAAGTATTACTTGAAATTGGAGCGATATGCAAGGGGGAGGAGGGAATTGACGACGCCTGGCAACTAAAACGCAACCATAGGACTCTACAGAAAAGCATTCGTCGAGAATACGGTGGATTCTCGGATGTTGCCTAAGTATTCCAGCTGCGCTTTTATTGCAGCTGTTTATGTGGAGACAGTGAAGTATCCACAAGGCCCCTAGCACCGGCCCAATCGGAATTAGATACGCTAGCTCGGGAGGTGTGAAGACAGATCAGCTTAAACAACTCATGCGATGTTAATGGATGAGCATCGTGGACTTCTGATGGGGTAAACGCCTCAACATGGGGTAAAACTGGTAAATGCAAGAATACCCAGGAAAACTATCCTCTAATGCCCGACGTCGTACGGCTTAAATTTCTTATTTTGAAAGAAAGAGCATATCCAAATAAGATATTTTGACCATGTAGTTGTTTATGTGATTTTCTTATGAATGAGAGAATCCAAGAAATATTATGGCTTTCAATGGGATTTTTTGTACTCTGGAAGGCATCAAAGGTTGCATTTTAGTCGTCAATTTTCCCCACATCTTGCATATCGCTCCAATTTAAGGTTCACTCAAAAGTGCTATCCTAGAAAACAAATTGACATGTTGAACATTCAATTGTTTTACTTATATCTTTACCGCATATAGTACTGATTGAGATACAGATTGCAAATTGTCCGGTAATGAGTCGGTCAGTCCATCAGAATCCTTTCGTCGGCAAAATATGGAGAACCGTCGACATTAGAACCTTGATTTTTGGCATGAAGGTGCATTAGGGGACTGTTACCAACAAGTTCTGAGCTGACCTACTTTTGATAAAAATTTCTGGTGATTTTTGATGAAAATCGCTGGTGATTCTGACTTGGGCAGTGTCCATCTTAATATAGGCAGGTTTTCAACTGGGGGTGGGGATTTCCAAGAGTTCAGTTCCAGTTCGCGTCGGAGTCCTAATGCCTACCCTACTTCGTAGGTCCTGTGACGTTAGTCACACTGCTCATGTGCTTATATCTTTACCGCATATAGTACTGATTGAGATTATCCGCAAAAATGAGTTTTCCACCCCGCCGATTTCTGGCAATACAGATAGATGCCCAAATGGCATTGTTAAATGATACGAGAAAACCTTGATTCCAAAGTAGGCTAAAAATGAAGGGTGAATCTGAGTTTTTCCGTCGGGCAGGTGAAATTTTAGTTGTTGACAGTTTTGAGTTCTGAATTGATAAAAATGTTCATTTGTGTATACATGCTGGTTTTGTGGGATATTTCTGATGCAGGTAATTAAACGGAAGGTAACGAAACCCCTTAATATGTAATAACAATAAATACCTGAATACACTGCTTCAGTCAATTCTTGATTGA
Source organism: Hanleya hanleyi (assembly GCA_036873755.1). Classification (NCBI taxonomy): domain Eukaryota; kingdom Metazoa; phylum Mollusca; class Polyplacophora; order Lepidopleurida; family Hanleyidae; genus Hanleya; species Hanleya hanleyi. The sequence continues at coordinate 66,135 of JAVTVY010022022.1, forward strand.
TGGATCCAATGGAATTGAAATTCTTCACAGTGAAGAGGTAATCTTCCATAGGCATGTTGACGATGTTCACCAGCTCCCTGGTGTCACGCAGGCCCACGCCAATCCCGAATATTTTGATGCCTTCCAGTCTCGCCGTCTTTGCCGCCGGGTTTACCCATCTGGAGTGAATGTTGGACACACTCGCCGAGACAACGATAGCGATATTGGGCACGTCTGTTCGATCACCTTGAACCATGGTGAACAGTTTTTGCCGTAGCATTCTCAAAGCTCCGGCAATGTTCGACTCGCCACCGGTGTACTCAAGCCCGTCTATTGCCTGAGATACACCAGCGCTGGAGTAGAAACGATTCAGACCGAAATCTCTGTAAGTCTTTGCATCGTATCTGATGACACCGACACGAACTTTGCCGCCGTCGATATCAGCCGTTTTTAGGAAGTTTTTCACAAAGTCCTTCATCTTCTTATGATCTTCTCGCGAAACTTTCGAAGACGAATCCAAGATGAAGACGATATCCCTTCGTTTGTCAATCCAAGGAGCTGGAAGTATTTTGGTAAGTTTGTGAGTAATTCTTAACACCACAAAACCTACAAAATTACAACAATAAGAAGCGCTCAGAAGATTATTTCAGCCAAGAAGCATCAATGCATGGAGATGATAGCTGTTAAATGGGATTAATTGCAGGTCACATTTATCAATATATAAAAAACATCTGAGGACATGACTGTTCCTCTCAATTGAGATTTTGATTTAGTATGGAATAAGCATTTTTTGTCTTTATTGAAACAGAATATGAATCTAGTTTTACAGGAATGTATATGCTGCTCAGAAAGTGCCTTGGGTAAATTGGATGGAACTTTACATAGCAATTACTTCATGTTGAATATTGTTATAGTTTACCTGCTCATTGAAATCGCGGGGTCACCATACTAAAGTCTGTCCATGTTAGCTCTCCTACTTCAAAGTTGGAAGAAACTCAACTAGTGGTTTGGCATGAATCTCGATTTTTTTCACAATGTATATAACAAACTGAAATCTACAACATGACTGCCATTTCTTCGTGATATTTACAATACATCACGCTTTAACACAACCAGGTCTGGGGGTCACGTGGCCGCCATTTTGAATTTTCCCATGATCCTCTACTATAATCAAAAATATGATAAACTATAAAGTCACGGAGTGTCAGCTCTCATATTTTTGTCGTTCCGGAGATAGCGCAGAAAGTTTGGTAGGGAGGGAGGGGGGGGGGGTCATTTTGCTCCCCGGTACCAGAAGAATGATGTATTCATCATTTTTCTTCGAAATTTCTGCTTTTCCGCGATGAAAAGTGGGCAAAAATTATTTTATCTGATATCACATTAATATTTACTTATTTATCACGCAGTTTTTGCGGAGAATTTGCATAAATAAAAAATTAGAAAAATCTGACCGAAAAATCGATCCAAAAATGCTGTTTGAAAATGACGTCGCTGTGACGTCATCAAAGCGGACATCTTGGATTCTTTTACATTTTCTGGTAGAGCTTGACACACGGGTATAGTGTGGTAAGTTTCAGCCTCTGGCTCAAGCGGTAAGACCAATAATGGGGGAGGGGGTGCGATATGGCCCCTTCCCACGTCTAGACAGGTCCCAAAAAGCCCAGGCCAGATAAGGTCAAAGAACTTTTTAATTGTCTGGTAATTGTATAAAACAAAACCATGGTAGTTGATGTAGTATTTTAAACTCAGACGTGGAATCTTCAATGACACTACACACTCTCTGCTTCTCCGTAAATTGCGTATACGTAATTTGTAGTACACGTAGTATCTATAATAGTTGTTTCATGTATCAAGGCCTAATTTCATAGGTTGACGTATTCTATTGAACTAATGTTTGACAAAGGTCAATGAAGCTGTATAAGGTGATCAGAAAGGAGTGCAATTTATGTTCGATAAGTTCCTCTAGCGGGCTGTTATGACCTTATACGTCTTCAGTGACCCTTATCCGCGACGAATTCAATAGATTATAACGTCACCCTATGCAACTGATGCTCAGTGCATGAAACAACTTTTATGAAACTTTATACGGAGAAAATTTAATTGTTGTTTAAAGCGTGATACAGTTCTAAATACTACGGAGAAAGTTATTTTGTACAATTCAGTTTGTTAAACACACTGCAAGAAAGAACAATTAGACCAAACCAACCGTCGATATTTTACAAGCTCCAAAGTAGACGACTAATTAAATGGACAGACAATAGTTCATAGCTTCTTCAGGAGTCTAAAAGTGGGGTGGGTGACATTGGGCGGTGGGTTGAATTGTGGGAAGGGGAGAGCGCAGACGAAGGTGAGGTGTGGTTGGGAACGTGCAGTTATTGGACAAGATCAAATGTTAAAGTGCACAATAGATATGATACATATCAGATGACGGGGTAAATCATTGGATGAAAGATGTTTGTTAGAGAGTATTCCCCACAAGTATTATACGTGTTAGAGAGTATGACTAATCAGTATGGACATTCTTAGAGAGTAGGACACGTTAGTAGGCTTCTAGCTAAGCGCAATTTACTACGGAGTCAATATATGTGGAAATCCCCTGCAAGACCAGTTACCTGTGGGTGATTCAGTAGGTAGAAGGAACCCTGGAAATAATAGAAATATGTCATTCTGCTGAAGAATTGGATATGAAAAATAACACAGCAATGAAGCATTTGGAGATTGCTTGGATGTATGCCCCACCCATAACAGGTTTCCATCACAATATATCACCAACTATTGTGAAACCATCCAACATTGCACTAGGAAAGTATACACAACATTGCTCCATTGCAAGAAGCTTCATAGTGTAACATGTATATTATAGAGAAAAAATAGTCCATTAGGCTTCAATACCCCTTGGCTATCAGTTATTGTTTACACCCAGCAATCATGCATTGTAGCCCAGTGGGGCTTCCGGGGATGGCGCACACCGCAGGTCATGGTAAGAATATGCCTCAGCTTCTCAGAGCGCTTGTCGTAAGAGGCGAATAACTGAGGCACCCGTGGGGTTCCCAGGTGTGAAAAGGAATAGGACCCAACATCGTGATATGACTCAAATATAGTTGAAAGCGACGTTAAATCATATCCACTCACTCACTCACTCATGCATTGTATAATATCATCAGTGTATTTTTAGAACTAGATTAACAAAAATGTGATCTAGTAGGGTTGGCTGTAGATCGCTTTTGCCAAGGCCTGAGGTTCTGGTAGAGCATGATCGACCGAATTCTTAGCTCTAAATATGCTCTTCTAAAAAGCTTATAATCAAATAAAGTAATTTTATCTTGAAAATATAGATCAAGGTCAGTCATCTTCAAACAATTTCAAGTCAATTCTACTTTAATTGCATAAGGAACATGAATTTGGAGACCTTAGACTTAACATATATAATTTGACCTTTAAAAAATAGGTCAATGTCAGTGATATTCTTCAATAGACTTCAGGTCCAGCCATAAGTGGTATTAAATTTGGACCTTGTAAATCTTTCATGGAATATAGTACTAAATAGAATCTGACCTGGATAAAATAGGTCAAGGATAAAATAGGTCAAGGTCGGTCATCTTCAGCACACCTTTGGAGCATCACCAGATGTACACATAGTATTAATTTGGAAAGCCTAGCTTTATTTCTGAATGTTATATCATAATAAACAGTATATATAAATAGGTCAAGGTCAGTCAACTGGGATAGGCTTCTAGTCAATCACGAGTTGCTCACATAATATGAATTTGGAGACCTAGCTTTAATCCTTGAAAAAAATATAGCAAATACTAAAATTTGACCTTGATAAAATAGGTCAAGGTCAGTCATCTTCAGTACACCTATCGACCTTTGCCAGATGTACACATAGTATTAAATTGGAAAGCCTAGATATATTTTATGTTAGACCATAATAAACAGCATATGACCTTGAAAAAATAGGTCAAGGTCAGTTAACTGGGATAGGCTTCTAGTCAATCACCAGTTGCATAACTAAGATGAATTTAGACCCTAGCAAAAAATTTAGAAATACTAAAATTTGACCTTGATAAAATAGGTCAAGGTCAGTCATCTTCAGTACACGTCTAGACCTTCGCCAGATGTATACATAGTATTAATGTGGAAAGCCTAGCTTTATTTCTTCATGTTATATCATAATAAACAGTATATGCCCGTTAAAAAATAGGTCAAGGTCAGTCAACTGGGATAGGCTTCTAGTCAATCACGAGTTGCATACATAATATGAATTTGGAGACCCTAGCTTTAATCCTTCAAAAAATATAACAAATACCTTGATAAAATAGGTCAAGGTCAGTCATCTTCAGTACATCTCTGGACCTTTGCCAGATGTATACATAGTATCACTTTGGAAAGCCTAGATATATTTCTTCATGTTATACCATAATACACAAAATATGACCTTGAAAAAATAGGTCAAGGTCAGTCAACTGGGATAGGCTTCTAGTCAATCACCAGTTGCATAGGTAATATGAATTTGGAGACCCTAGCTTCAATCCTTCAAAAAATATAGCAAATACTGTCATTTGACCTTGATAAAATAGGTCAAGGTCAGTAATCTTCAGTACACCTCTGGACCTTCGCCAGATGTATACATAGTATTATTTTGGAAAGCCTAGCTTTATTTCTTCATTTTATATTATAATAAACATTATATGCCCTATAAAAAATAGGTCAAGGTCAGTCAACTGGGGTAGGCTTCTAGTCAATCACCAGTTGCATAAGTAATATGAATTTGGAGATCCTAGCTTCAATCCTTCAAAAAATATAGCAAATACTATAATTTGACCTTGAGAAAATAGGTCAAGGTCAGTCCTTTTCAATAGGCTTCTGACCTTTCACCCGATACATTTGTGGTATGAATTTACAATGCCTGGCTATAATTCTTCTTGAGATATCGTGCTCACAAGAAAGACGGACAGACAGACAGACGGACAGACGACGCTGACGACGACAATACCCTTCGGGCAAAATTTGCCCGAGGGGTAAAGATGACAACAATTCAGAGGGAATGGTCAGACTACATATGGTGAAGTTAACGTTACCTGCATTAAATCAGGTGTTGCATAAAATGAAGTACAGATCTCTGTAGTAACCAGTACTCTTTAATCGGAGAAGCAATTGACATCTCAAAGTCATTATTAATCACAACAGAAGGAAATAAATATAGTAGTAGTCATGTATGATAATACCGTTAAAGAAAAACTTTGCATTCAAGTAATATACCTTGCATTCTTCTCACTGGGAGTCCGGACCATATGGTAGGGAAACATGAACGAACAAAACATTATCGACTGATCGGATAAGAGGCAATAAATCAAATAGTAACTGAGACATGGTTCAGACAAGAAATTATTGACTGACCGGATAAGAGGCAATAACTACGCGAAACATTGAAACGCGTAAAACCTGTCAGCGCACATCTTTATAGTGGTAAGCATCTTTCATGTAAGGTTCGAAGCTGTTCATCAAATAGTAACTGACACATGGTCCAGACAAGAAATTGCTGACGGACAGTATGAAGCCCCATCACCGACAGAGCACAGCTGTACAGTATTAATCATCTTCCATGTAAGTTTCGAACTTGTCCATGAAATAGTAACCGAGATATGGTTCAGAACAGGAAGTACTGACTGACGGGATAAAGAGTCATAACTTTGTGGAAAATCAGCGAAACTGGCACTGCTCATCAGCAAGGTACTAGGCGTCTTCTACATACCTTTCGAAACTGTCCACCTTATGGTAACTGGGATATCATCCGAAAAAGAATGTACAAAAGAGCACAGATCGAGGTCAGCTGTGAAGTTGTCCATCAAATAGTAACCGATATCTGCTCGCGATAAGAAATTATTGACTGACGGGATAAAGGGCGATGACTCAGGAAAATCATCGAAACGCCTAAAAAATACTGTCAATGCACATCTGCAAGAGGTAGTAAGCAAGAAACTGACAAGGCACATCGGCAAGGACCTAAGCATTTTCTAAGTAACTTCCAATTTTGTCCACCAAATAGTAACCGAGATATCGTTCGGTCGCTCAGACGTTACCACGGACGGACGATCATTGCTATATGCCCCACCTCTAACTAGAGCCGAGAGTCTATAAGATGACCAAAGATAGCTTGCTGTTCAGAGTCAAATTTAGCAAACGTGTGTTATATGTCCCGAGCATCTGACGGGGGTAACAAACGTCTAATATCTGTCCCGCCTACAAGTAATATATTCCAGGCATTATCGTCGAATTTTCTGAGGCAAATTTTCGTGCAACGGTGGAACTTTGGTAGGTAACTGAACTCTAGCAAGCACTTGTGTTCCAAAATATCAAGAAAATGCTTCTAATAGCTTTACAAACATCGCGAAAACAAGCAGAGTTAGGCTAGTTCAGGTCAACTTTGACGTGGTAGTGACAAGCCTGTGTGTACATTATTTTACGTTGATTGACGTACGTCAACGTGCAGATACCGTCAAAATGTAATCTCGAATCTCTTATTGTTTATTTGAATTACGGAAAAGGTCTAAAAGGATTTTCCGGACATTTTGGAATAAAGATGCCTGATGGGAGTTCAGCTGCCGAGCAAATGTTGTGCAAATGTTGTCCCGAAATATCGACATTCGCAGAAGCAAATAATCAATAGCATCTGATATTACGGTACCAGATTAACCATATGATGTGTCATTATCGAAATGTACCAATGAGTTTATCAGTTACAGAAAATTAAAGCACAGAACTTCCAACATTTACAAAGAAGAATGACATATGCCTTCATAAAACTGAATGATACAAACCAGGTTCAACCACTGTAGTTGGAGGAACATCAACTAGCCGAGTCGTACCTGAAAATATTCCATCAATAATATGGTGAGCCATTTCATATTTTGATTGGTCAATGATCGAGTGGTTTACAATAGAACTGTTTTACAATCGAGCCATAAAAACATAATTAGTAAACAGTTAACCTTAAAAAAAAATGGGTAGTTAAAAATAATAAGCACAGAAGAAGTAAAAGTAGAACAAACAGCAAATTAAAACATGTAAGACCAATATGCTAAGATAAAAACAATAGTTTACACGAATTTTACGCGACCTCAGCACATGAAACAACTATTATGGAGTTTTATATGGAACAAAATAAAAAAAGTTCTTTAAAGCATAATATATTATATATGAAGTAGTCGGTTTGTAGATTACAGGTTGTCATACATCCTCTATGTATTCTGTTGGAACATTTGGAGTTACGGGCTGATGTGAGACTGACATTGGGAAATGGGCGGTGTTTGTGGATGTGAGAGACGCATACCCATCCACAGGCATAGGCACACGGCGGAGATCAGTACTGGATGAAAGATCGGACCCATGGCCTATTATGAAAATATTGAATTGTTTTGAGGGGAATATGCAGTTTTGTTGCCCCGAGGATGTGCATATTGCCCGAGCCGCAGAGAATATGAGAATCAGATTGGATAACTCGATATTGAGAAAGCGACTGGAACTGGTTTGAAGTTTTAACAAATAAATGAATAGACCTAATTCATAGAATTTCACATTTTTCGAATCGAACATGGCACCGCACGCCGCTGCATGTCCTCTGTTAGTATTTCTGCTCCATGCGAAGAAATTGAATATGTAAGTTTTCAATAATTTGCTATCTTACCTTCGGAAACCTTTTGCGTTGTTGTTGTCGGCGGTCTGGGCGGGATTTGTGTACGGCGGATGGGAGTCCGAGCTTCCGGTGATGTTCGTCCTAAATGCAGAATAGAGATCGAAAATGTGTTGAGTGGATGTATATCAGAGAGTGCAGTTTAACGTTTCATGCAGATGATCAACACTATTATTAATTAATTCACCTCATCTTAGAATCTTGCATTTTGATTAGACAGGAATTCCCGGTGGAAGGTATTCTTTAATAATGCCATTCTATCAGTGGAATGAACTCATTAGGATGGGACTATCGTCAACTATTATAGTCTCTTTCAAGTGAGATAAGACATTCGGTATAGTAAATCAATGCGTTGAAAATATTGATTTTGCTTGAAAACGTAACGTTCAATCCCCAGCGAGATCCCTGTGTCAAGTAGAAATCGCAGTCTGTATATTCCATTTGCCATGAAAGGAAATCTGGATTTGTGGTCCCAGGTGGTACCACCATGACAAATAATCCCAAGCAAAATCCCAGGCAAGGCAAATTTGGAAATCTTCAAGCTAGGCAACCATATGATTGACCATCAGATTGATTACAATGATCTAGTCCGTCATTCATAATTCAGCCGTCGTCCATTAGAGAATATCCGCGTCCATAATCCAAAGACCTATTCCATATTCCATATAACAGTATTAGCACCAAATTCAAAAAGACAATCATAGTCTACATAAACATAGGCTTGTTTCCTGCAAGTGAGAAGCGGTCAACAGTTTTCAATGATGCCGGCAAGACATCATGATGTTCCAAAAATATCAAATCCGTATCGCTGATCAGTATTCTTAATCCATAATATTCGTTGTGAAGTCGTCATCTAAAGAATGATGTATCTCAGTCACGTTTTGATTGTGATAAACATTTTACCTCCTCTTGTGATGTCTGTGGGCCTCCTTGACGTGACTGACAGGGGAATAACTGAAAGAAAGAAAACGTATGTCACAGGCTGAATGACCTGGGAAAGTAAATTAGTTCATATTAACAGTGCGGAGGTAATACACAGTACCGAAAAGAGACAATGCTTTGCATGCAAAATTGTGGAACCTCTACTATAGATTCATCATCATGGGCTTTACCTGAACTCTGCTTGATGATCAGAATCATTGAAAGTGCATCGCTCCTGTGGTGAAACCAATTGTGTTATGTTTCCAGATGTTAGACATGAAGACGATGTTAAAAAAACTTTTTTTCGGATTCAACATTTATACATCGATTATTGGATATCTCTAAAAGGTGGCACTCGAGTCCAGATTACCTGCTACAACATTTGAAAACAATGTAAATTCGATCTGATCACGCTTACCTCCAAATACAGCCTTGTACAATGGGGTTGTGATTTCACTGAGCTTGTTAAAGTCCATCACAGTGAAGCGATGATCATCCGCAGGACTGTTCACGATATTATTTAGTTCATGGACCGTATCCAGTCCTACACCTATTCCATATATAGAGATGTCAGAATTCCTTGTTTTAGTGGCAGCTGGGACAGTCCATTTAGAGTAAAGGTTGGACACACCACCAGCAATCAGGACGGCCACATTCTCTACATCTGGCCGATCGCCGTTTTCTTCGGTAAACATTTTTGTCCGAACCGCTCTGAAGGCCCCGACCTTGTTATTCTTCCCTGGCGTGTATGGGATTGTTTGAATCGCATCCAAAAGCTCTGCCTTCGTGGTGTACTGAGTCAGGCCTATCGGCATGTTAGATTCGGTGCTGTAGGTCAGAATTCCCACCCTCTGGTCACCGTTGTCAATGTTCACATCTTTCAAAAATTCCTTGACGAAATCCAAAGATTTCTGGAAGTCTGCCTTCGAGACACTGGACGAGGAATCCAACAAGAACACCATGTCTTTCTTGGGAGGAGGTGGGATTGCTTGCACTGAAATGAAAGGAATTCGCAATGAAGAGTTGGAGAAACTGCAGTATGTCGATGCGAAATATTCCCGTCACATTATGGTTGATTGGTTGGTTTAATTTTTGTAGAACAATTGGCAAGTGTCATTGAATGGTAGCGTAAGCGAAATAACATCCATCCTATGATTTGTTGTTCAGCAAATTTAACATTAGATCACAAGCCAAACCCAACAGTATATCAATCCAGCTGGGCTGCCTGTCATATAATAGCGAAAGAATCTGTTAGACTCCCTTCGGCAACTTGTTTTTAAGCAACAAATTTAATTCGGTGCTGATAATAGTATTTTCGATAGAGAAAGGTCTCGCAATCACACACTCTGATAAGGTAGGTACAAATCTTTTACTGATTGGCATCTGCTAATTTATAAATCTGTTATTGAAACCTGAACTACATAGATTAATAGATACCTGGCGTCCGTGTCAGAGCAAGCGCGGCTGTAGGGATGGTGCCTGGTTAAGAAATGAAATAAAAAAAATGGTAGATAATTATGCACTCTCATTTATATTTTATAGGTTAATTTATAACATACTAGTGTTGTACTTATCTCAAGGAATGCCCCAAATTGTAGGATTTTTGTAGCTCACTTAAACGGCAAACCTGGATATCACATGTATGTTGGCAATATCATCGAATATGAAAACGTGGTGTTCATTGATTAAATGTTTCATCATGACACATCTAATGGGCAGATAACTCATCAGAAATATAACTCTCAGGCACGAAGATGATAGTCAGGGTCAAACTCACCTGGTGTTGTCGGTAACGGTACACGTGGTGTTACTGGTCGACCTATGAACCAAGAGAATACGTCAGAATGATTTTGCGTGCTCTATCAAATATCCATATTCGGTGAACAGATTATTAGCGCATAGCGAAGAAGACATATCTTTGATGCATAGTCAAACGAAAACAGACCGACACATAGACAGACGACACTGGCCAAGATGAAAAGCATTGACCGAGATGTAATAAATGAGTTACATTTAGTTCCACATGTGTTGATAGTGGTTTTCCCAGTGTTAAATGACTGACATGTCTGCCGTCTCGTTCAGTGGACGAAAAGATAGACGTAAATGTAACATAGCAGAGTAAAATTGTTTAAATAGCCTACCTGGGATGACAGGAACTTGGCTTGGCTGGATCACAATAGGTTCTTCTGATAAAATATAACAAAAAACTCATTAAGATTGCCTTGCTGTGTACACAATTTTTATTTTATTTTGAGCAGCTTCTCTTTTGTAAAATACCATTTTGTGTTTTTATTAGTTTTATTTCATACATATTTAGAATTAGTACTAACTGTAATATGATATATTTCTTCCCATTATTGAAGCTGAAATCCTTTTATGGATGATGACTTAATATTCAATGTCGGGCCTGACGTTTGCTAAGGAAAGCAATTGTGCTAAGGAAAGCAATTGTGCTAAGGAAAGCAATTGTGCTGTGCGAATAGACACACACTTTTCTTTCCAGAATTGTGTTGTTTGTCCAAAAATGTTATTGGCAAACATCCTGGAAACGTGATAATTATACCAGAAAGGTAGAAGATTACAAATGTGAACATCCCATCTGGGCGTTAGAATTTTATTGTGTTCATATATTGCCATTATTGTGTTTCCCCAAACGTAGACAAGCAGCAGGACACAAACCAACTGTCAATTGACTCACATGTTTCATTCAACTGCTTTAACCTTTAATGGTTTCGTTACATACGTACACAAGTTGATTTGTAAAGCCCGGTAAACACCAGCCTTATATCGATGAACTAGATCATGTCCAAAACATCAGATATTGTGACCATGTTGCTTTTAACCCTATCTGGCTTGGGATTTTTGGGACGTATCCTGGCCTGGGGGGGGGGGCGAAATGCTCCCCCCCCTTTAATTATTTTTCTTACCCCTTGAGCTAGGGGGCTGAAACTTACCACACTATATCCCTGGGTCAAAATCTACCAGAATATTAAAATAAAATCCAAGATGGCCGCTTTGATGACGTCACAGTGACGGAATGTTTTGGTCCATTTTTCGGTTGGATTTTCCGAATTTTTTATCTTTGCAATTTCTCCGAAAAATTTGCATGATAAATTAGTAAATGTTGATGTGATGTGAAATAAAATAGTTTTTGCCAACTTTTCATCGCGGAAAAAGCAGAAATTTTGAAGAAATGTGACAAAACATCACTTTTCTGGTACCCCATATGGTCGCCATTTTGAATTTACCCATGATCCTCTGCTCGGGGGGTTATGCAAATAGGCCCAAAATGACCCCAATATGATAAACTATAAAGTCAAGGAGTTTCAGCTCTCCATTTTTTTGTCGTTCTGGAGATAGCGCAGAAAGTCTGATATTGTGACGATGTAGCTTTTAATACAAATCCGATTACTATGAATGAGAGAATCTAACAAATAACATAGATTTCAATAGGATTTTAGGACTCATTAAAAAATGGGAACTCAACATGTATCTTAGACACAATTAACATGGTGAACTTTCAAATTCTTTGCTGATATTTTTACCGCATGTATTTCGGATTGAAAATAGACACAAAAATGAGTCCTTCGCCATGCTGATTGCTGGCAATAGGGAAAGGTGTCGAAATCGCATGTTAAACGTTAGGAAAAAACTTCAAATCAAGTGCGAATTTGATTTTTTTGGTCAGATGGCCGAAATTCTATCTGTTGATGACAGCTTTGAGTGATATACTAAGTCCATTATTTACTCTCAGTTAGTATGCCTGCTAATTTGCCTAAACGTGTCGGTTTTGTGAGATATATCGGGTGACTTCTGTCCGATATCACGATACTAATTAGTGACTTCAAATGATGAGCTTAACATAACAAAGAAATCTTGTAACTCAGAAGAATGACAAGCATGGTGGGTGATTCTAAAATTCGGTTCATTTTCAAACAAACTTCAAGAACGATGGTAATTATTGTACCAATGATCACAATTCTATCATCATTAATTGGTCTCCTTTTGGATTGGCTATCCAAACATCAACTATGTTCTCGACCATTTCACCTCTTTCTATTGGCTGGGCTAGCTCAACCTGGACAAGTGCTTCTCATTCCCAAACAGCTATTGTCTCCCTTTCTCCCACGTCGGATGTCATCTGGTGTTTTTATTATTTTTATTTCATACCCATTTTGAAATTGGTGCTGTCATACGAAATAGGTCTTTCGCTTATTGACGCGGAAATTCTTTTATAGACCACGGTTGAATATTGAATGTCGAACCTGACGCTTGCTAGCTCAAACACTCATATGGGTTATCATGACCAACACACCGATCCAGAATTTGCCCAGCAATTCAGTTACCCAAATCGCACCCATATGTCCAGTAAACCCAAACTATTTCACCCTTTCAATATTATCGATTAGCGGGGATATCTGGGTACCAGTGAGCCTGCTAGTTTGGACACTTCGGAATCAAATGACGTTATATAGCTGCAGCAAAAATTGCTTAGATTAGTCACTAATTAATTATTCATATATTGTTTATTTCGTCGGTATATGTTTATGTCGTTGAAAGAATTATCACCTCGAAAAAACAGAGGATATTTCAGGCAGTCCCACGGCACCAAGCAAAAGTGCAAGTGCCACAGACAAGGCATGGAAGATAGGGAGCGCCCTGGTTGCAAATTTCCCATGTATTGAAGGTACCAAATGCCAAAAGGGATACATGAAATTGAAGAAGGGTGTCTTCCTGATAAATGCAAGGTATTTTATGCCCAATTGGTGTATTTGTGCACGCAGCAATTTTGATTCTCCGCCAATGTTTGGGGTTGTTCTTCTTCATGCTTGATTTTTCAGCAGAGAAAATGGCTTAGATCGCTGAAAAGACGAGGAGATTTAACTTTCTTTTCAACGTGCGTAAACTCAACAGCACGAAGTATTCAAAATATCATGAGTCAAAAATAGCACTATTAGTCCGTGGGCTGAGTAGGCCCAACTGGCACCCCCCCCCCCACCCACCACTCTCCGAAACTATGATTTTGTAGTACTTTGGAATGTGCCGAAGAAGAAAATGTATGTTAACACGCGAGAAATTGGCATGAACTGGCACATCAGAGAAGTTAAAAATTGCACCTAACGCCTTTATTTTGCGTTTACGGTAAGGGGTGGGGTTGCTAAAATGTTCCTAACTCTTTTACTGGTTATCGAAATGATTGAAATGAGGTATCTTTTTATTTAGCATAAACGGAGGAATCAGTCCAAAACAGCAAAGGTTCTAATATTTCAATATTATGACGTTAGTAGGGGGCCATCTCCAAATTTCACGAAGAAATGTCAAAATTGACTAACTACAAGCAATACTGATAACTAGTCATATTTCTAAAACATTATCTATGTAACCTGGTTTAATATGTTGTTTTCATTTGTATCTTGTGCTTCAATACATTGAAATATTTCCAATGTTGTAAACTAGCACTAACATGGATAAATAACTTAGCACTATGTTACTTATGCAATGAATAGTAGGGGTGGGTTGCTAAAATGTTCCTAACTTTTTTATTTGTTGTCCAATTGATTGAAATGAGGTATCTTTTTATTCAGCATAAACGGAGGAATCAGTCCAAAACAGCAAACGTTCTAATATTCCAATAGTATGACGTCAGTAGGGGCCATCTCCAAATTTCACGAAAAAAAATGTCAAAATTGACTAACTACAAGCAATACTGATAACTAGTTATATTTCTGCGACATTATCTATGTAACCTCGTTTAATATGTTGCTTTTATTTGTATTTTGTGCTTCAATACATTGGAATATTTCCAATGTTGTAAACTAGCACTAACATGGATAAATAACTTAGCACTATGTTACTTATGCAATGAATATTAGGGGTGGGGCTGCTAAAATGTTCCTAACTTTTTTATTTTTTGTCCAATTGATTGAAATGAGGTATCTTTTTATTCAACATGAGCCCGAGAATCAGGTCAATACAGTACACTTCTAATATTTACTTATAGTGACGTCACTAAGGGATCATCTACAATTTTCATATGAAATCGTGTTTTTACCAAAATTGTTACCTAAAATGGTTCAAATGATTCTTTTTTGCAGGATACAAATATATTTGCTAGTAAGCGTTGAAGTAACATTTAACATGAATATGCAAAGTAGAATATCAAGATTTATTTATTTGAAAAGTTCGTTTTCTGTATGGGGGCGAGTTACCTAAATGGTTATAACTTTTTTATCCCTTGTCCAACTGATTGATATGAGGTATTATATATGCAACATAAACTGCGATACCGGATATTAACAATGGTGCGCAGGGGTCAAAGGACCGGAAGTTGTCACAAGACAGGTGGCGCCCCTTGTCGGAAGTAGGTCAATGAGCCTCTACATAATGTCAATGGTTAAGGGTCATTTCCAGTCACGTGACAGTAAACATGGAAAAACCCGGATGTAAGATGAGGACCCGGATGTAAAACCACAGTACCCGGATGGAAGACAGAGGAACGGCGGGAAAAACCCACTGGGAAACCCGGATGTTGACATGGTCTGAGATGTAAAATCCACTCCCCACACATACACACACACACACACACACACGCGCAATGCGGCTCAGTCATTCACTAGTACAGCTCGGTCCTTGACGTGGGGGTAGATGAACGGAGTGTGCTAAAAATAGATTACTAGCTAGCGTACTATAAAAGGGAAGCGGCCTGGCCGTTTCATCAGACACTCTGAGACAGCGGGAACTCCCACTCATCGGTTACTCAGCCCACGGACTATAACTGGACTGTCATGCATTATATCATATCTTTGATGTATTATACCATATCTGTCCGAAATTATACCATATCTGCGCTGTATTATACCATATCTGTCCTGTATTATACAATATGTGTCCTGTGTTATACCATATATGTCCTGTATTGTACCATATATGTCCTGTATTATACCATATCTGTCCAGTATTACACCTTATCTGTGTTGTATTATAATCGGAGAGGTATCAATGCGAAGCACTCCTGGCTCCGATTGGAGGGGCTGGGTCGTGGAAATGACGTCATTCTGCAGATGGGCAGTTGTGGAGTAGTAGTAAAAGGGAAGTTTCGGAAGTGTGCAAGGGCACTATATCACATCGGGGTATTTATTTCATCCAAGTATAGCGGATAGCGGTTGTCGTGAATAACAACAAGTTCAGCGATGTTTATACAGTTTATTATCCCCAATGTTAAATCATACCCAGGCTGGGGGATCCGCCCTGGGTATGTTTAGTATGTTCACAACAAAACAAATTGAAATATCAAACACCATGTTTTATTATTTAACGCACCGTCACATTAGGTACAAGTGTTTACTGAGCTCAAGTCAACGATCAGTATGTAGACGTAGAGCGTATATACGGCATGTTAGGCAATTCATCAGTGCACGGGTGACGCATTCAGCCGAGAGGTTTGACAAGTTTAGCCACGAAGAACGTAACATTGGTGACCCTCTCCACTGTCCTCTTGGTGTTGGGGCGTTGACGTTGTGCCCATTCCAAGGGATCCACGGTGTCCAGTTTCTCCAGCATCGTCTCTAGCGATGCCCGGCTAATGATGGTGAAAGGATGGTCGTACACTTGATTGTTGGCACTGGAATAGAAATAGGGCAGTTGATCCGTCATCTTATGCCGTAAGATTTACCCGAAAGCGACATTTATTCTGAAGGCCGTACGTTGGTCATTGAAGATGGCTTCCTACGTAGACGGGCGAGGTCGGTCAGTCGGAAATTGTAGATATCTTGAATAGGGCGATGACGGTGGAAACAGTGCCGTATCATGGGACAATGGCGCTGACAGATGTCACTCACTGGATGGGCGTCCTGTAAGAGATCGCTAGGGACATTTATGGGCTCGTCCGCGAAGTGTACTTTGCTCTCCACGTCGTACAAAATCTGGCCCAAGGTCTTGTCGTCGGAATTTGACTGTTGAATTAGAGCGTCATCATCATCATCGGCCCTCGTACTATGAGTGGGAGTTCCCGCTGTCTCAGAGTGTCTGATGAAACGGCCAGGCCGCTTCCATTTTATAGCACGCTAGCTGGTGATCTATTTTTAGCACACTCAGTTCAACTACCCCCAAGTCGAGGACCGAGATGTACTTGTGTACGACTGAACCGCATTGCGCGCGCGCGCGCGCGTGTGTGTGTGTGTGTGTGTAGGCAGTGGATTTTACATCCCGGACCCTGTCAACATCCGGGTTTCCCAGTGGGTTTTTCCCGTCGTTCCTCCTAAATTGACTCTTTTGACCATTGCCAGGCTAAATTGGTTCTTATTGACCTACTTCCGACAAGGGGCGCCACCTGTCTTATGACAATTTCCGGTTCCGGTCACGTGACCGGAAGTGTCCTTTGACCCCTGCGCACTATTGTTAATATCCGGTATCGCAGTTTATGTCGCATATATAATACCTCATTTCAATCAATTGGAGAAAGAATAAAAAAGTTATAACCATTTAGGTAACTTCGCCCCCGTACAGAAAACGAACGAACTTTTCAAATAAATAAATCTTGATATTCTACTTTGCATATTTATGTTGAATGTTACTTCAGCGCTTACTAGCTATTATATTTGTATCCTGCATGTGTTCGGCTAACCAAAAAAGAATGATTTGAACCATTTTAGTCAACAATTTAGGTAAAAATACGATTTCATATGAAAATTGTAGATGACCCCTTAATGACGTCACAATAAGTAAATATTAGAAAGTTCGCTATATTGGCCTGATTCCCCGGCTCATGTTGAATAAAAAGATACCTCATTTCAATCAATTGGACAACAAATAAAAAAGTTAGGAACATTTTAGCATCCCCACCCGTACTATTCATTGCATAAGTAACATAGTGCTAAGTTAGTTATCCATGTTAGTGCTAGTTTACAACATTGGAAATATTTCAATGTATTGAAGCACAAAATACAAATGAAAACAACATATTAAACCAGGTTAAATAGATAATGTTGCAGAAATATGACTAGTTATCAGTATTGCTTGTAGTTAGTCAATTTTGACATTTTTTGTCGTGAAATTTGGAGATGGTCCCCTACTGACGTCATAATATTGAAATATTAGAACCTTTGCTGTTTTGGACTGATTCCTCCGTTTATGCTGAATGAAAGGATACCTCATTTCAATCAATTGAACAACAAATAAAAAAGTTAGGAGCATTTTAACAACCCCACCCCCTTACCGTAAACGCAAAATAAAGGCATTAGGTGCAATTTTTAACTTCTCTGATGTGCCAGTTCCTCCCAATTTCTCGCGTGTTAACATATATTTTCTTCTTTGGCACATTCCAAAGTACTAAACAATTATAGATTCGGAGAGTGGTGGGGGGGGGTGCAAGGTGGGCCTACTCAGCCCACGGACTATATGAAACGTACCAACCTAACCCCGCTCCCAATACCTTTTTCCTTACAGTGTTGAATTTTAATACACTTTTCGACAAAAAACATAGTGTATACTTGCCAGTATCGGTTTCTTTCTCTTCTGTTTTCTTCTTGAAGTGTTCTGCAAACAAATTTATTTCACCAATAAACCGTTGTAGTTAATTGAGTCTCAGACACGAAGGAAGCAAGTAATCAAATAATTTATGTTCAGCACAGAGAGAAAGCAAATATATGCGGCATATGGAAATTGACAGCCGCCATGGTTCTTGTTAAGAGATACAATTAGAATAGAAAATATTAAAGCATTAAAGTGAAGCGTTATTATATTAGCTGATAAATGCAAGAAAGGGTAAGGACTGCTTCATCCAGTCATCTACCAAGTACACACCTGGCATGAGCGGTCTTGATGGCGGCTTGACCAGCAACTTTGATGCGGCTATGCGTCAGGAAAAATAGAAGAAAGCTATTATGTAGCTGGCAGTTCAGTGGAGAGAGCAATAAGAGAATCATTAAAACCTTACCAACCCTGATATTATGCAGGGGAAAAAGGAGAAAGTAATGAATAGAACTTGGCCAATTCGAACAAAACGTTTTTTTCGGGACAGCTTCTTCTCCAGATTCAGTAGAAAAACTGACGAATAACTGACAAAACACGCAGTACAGAAGCAATCAGAGATTGCCTGTATGTATGCCCTGTGGGCCAAACAAATGCGGACAATCAGCGAAATGGACAAACGATCTAACAGTGCAAAGCTGAAAGAAACTAAGCATCTTCTCTGTACGTTACAAAGTTGTCTGGCAGCTGAAATACCGTTTGGACAAGCATATATTGATGTTGCAGGTTAAGGACTATAATTCTGGCATGAAGTAATGTGAGGCATTCAAAATGTTATTGCAGTCGAATCGTCATTATCATAGCATCAGCTTGTATATCCCTAAACCCTCTGATTGCAATTGAATTAGATACGCGGCGAGCAGTTTTTGTGATTATTGCAGTTGGACAATCATCACCGTTCGTTACTAAACGGAGCGGAGTGGGCCCAGGACGCCAATGCCCAACAAAAGGTTATACTGTGTGTTCTTGCTAAAAAGTAGGTGCTAATATTATTGATGAAAGAGATCTTTGAATAAGCACCTTTGGAAACTCTCAATAGACGACGGCTGCCAAATGAATGACGGACCCGAAGAATTTATTATTCATTAAGATTTTCTGGAAGCTTTTTCATCTCTCTCATATACGTATACACCCGCCTGCGTCGATCAAATTAGATGAACACTGAATGCGTTTGCTCACGGCGTTTTTCGGTCTGATGCAGTCAGTGGGTGTTACGACGACATTTTACGAGGTTACAAACATGAAAATGTGAGAATGCCAAATCGTTAGGTTTGGCGAGTATTAAATCACCAAAACTAATTTCCGATTCGATTTCTAAGAGTATCTAAATCACATTCTGCATGCGATTATTCGTTTGAACACCATTAATATTTTCAATGTACAATGTTCTAAAGATCATTTCCGTGGATATATATATGTAGCTTGAATTTTAAAGGTAACAAATCGTTGTACCACTGAAATTGAGCGACAGAGTTTAGTGCATTATACAGTACGGATAGTGTGAAGAGAGAAGAACAGGAATTATGGCAAGCAAAGTAGATGGATATATTACTTGCCGCGAAGAACATTTTCAGCCCAGCTTGCGAGGAAGATATTAATCAAAAAGCAAATTTGCTCATGAGCAGTACAACATATCATCTCGTGTAATGTACAATTGACTGAAGTTAATTGTTTGGAAACGCACAGCACTGTAATGAAACTTTGAACACAGAACTTCAGTTGTTATCAGACGAAAAAGAATAGCAATTTCTCAACACACAAGCGTCTAGCCTGTCATTCAACATTCATCCGTCGTCCATTAAAGAACTTCCGCTTCCAGAACCCAAAGACCTAATTCATATAATAACATTAGCTCCAAATTAAAAGGATAAATCATAGTATACATTGCATATCCTAATCAATCCACAGAACAATCATTTTGGAATCATGATCATGAAGACAGGTTTGGAGATAGCAAATAGTTGGCTCTTTTACAAGCATCCTCACTGTGCCAAACATGAAAACAAGTATAAGATACCAAACCGTTTCCATTGTTTCCTAAACTTCTAGGTGGAAGTGCCGAAAAATCATGATCAGCGAAGCTATATCAAATATTCGAATTCCTCACCGTCATTTGTGCTTTTTGCTTGATTCTAACAAAACACTGGTATGTTGTCCCAAGTAACCGTTTCCGTTTCATTATGATCTTCATTTAGCCCTGCTCTACCAGAAAATGTAAAAAAAATCAAGATAGTCGGTTTGATGACATCACAATTACGTCATTTTCAAAAAGACTAATTTTGGTCGATATTTCGATCAAAATTTTTTATTTATATGTTTTCTTCGAAAATACTCATGGTAATTTGGTAAATAATAATCTGATGCGAAACAGAATAGATATAAAGTAGTTTCTGTCTTGCAGGAAATTGGCTTCGTTTTATGTATACTATGATTTATCCTTTTAATTTGGTGCTAATGCTATTAAATGAATCAGGTTTTTGAATTATGGACGCGGAAATTCTATAATGAACGACGGCTGAATATTGAGTGACGGTTTAGACGCTTGTATTGTCCACTTTTCCTCACCGCAAAGCAGGAATTTTGAAGATAAATGTGGAAATCATCACAATTCTGGTACCCCCACCTTGCCGCAATTTTGAATTTTTCAATGTTCCTCTGTTCCGTAAGGAAAGGGGGTATGCAAATGGGCTAAAAATGACCCCAATATGATAACGATAATGTCGGGGAGTGTCAGCTCTCAATTTGTTGTCATACCTTAGATAAAGTAGAAGGGTTGGTAGGTTAATATCTGATAGTGTACTCACCGCAGTAAATGGAGCCAAATATTTCCTGCTGTATGTTATCCAGAGAAACGAAATCTTCCACAAGGAATCGATAATTTTCAAGTGGTCGGCTGACAATGGCGTCCAATTCATGAGTACTCTGAAGAGCAACGCCAATTCCATATATGGTGATGCCATTTCTACGAGTCAGTTTTGCCTCTGGTATGGTGCGGAACTTCCGGATTGTAGATACACCGTCGGTGAGCAAGACTGCAACATTGGGTACGCCTGGACGATCTCCGTTGCTAGCTTTGAACATGGACTGGCGCATTAATTTCAAGGCGCCAGCAGTGTTGGTGCTTCCCGTAAGGTAAGGGATGCTTGCAATGGCGTCCAAAACCTCCCGCTTGGTGGAGAACTTGTTTAAATGAAACTCGATATTGACACCAGTGCTGTATGTCATCACCCCAACTCTGATGGAACCATCATCGATACTCGCCGAGGTAAGAAGGTCTTGAAGAAAGGCCAACATTATATGAAAGTTGAGTTCTTGCACACTAGACGAAGAGTCTAAGACAAAGACCAAATCCATCACCGTGGAACCAGAACAATCTACAACGGAAGTTGTGGAGAAACGTTCGAGATTGGAAATGCTGAACACGTTATACTTTCGATACTTGATATTATGATCTGGTGTATATTAAACCTACCAGGGAACAATAAGCTTTATTATTTGAGAACAAAGAAACAATGACGTCAGTTAGAACCATACCGACTGCCTTCTCTTCATGCCCAAGGTATTTAGCAAAAATGGTTACAGTTACGAACGGTAAAACGGAGAACAAAACAAAATAGAGGAATGGACAGAAAACCTAACGAGCTTAAACATCCCTGTCGAAATCATTATGAAACTGAGTGGACGGTAGAACAGTATTGTTCAAGGTCCCATTCAATAACGGAGATGGGGACTTAACCTATGCTCAAACTCCCACATAACTGTTATTATTCGACACCGATAGCCTGTTTAGCTTCGCGTCAAAAGAATACAGTCAAAGTGGATAACCATTGCTCAATCTTTGGGGAAAATTCTGTTTTTGTGCGGGAATTCTGCGCTGATCTGTTGTGATTTTCAGAGCAATTATTTCATTAGATCGGCAACTGCGCATATTTTGAGCGTTCACAGATCAAATAAATTTATGTTGGCTCAAAGTCTGTAAAAAGACGTTGTCCAGATATTGGTCCACAGCATGCAGTGGGACAGTCTGTTGCCCACGTAATAGGATGGGTCTTATGGAAATCCAGATAAAGACCGAATTCCCGCATGGAAACTTAGCACACCTAAATAAGATGGAGGACTGATTAGTGTTGAAGGGCGGTGCGGAATAAAATGGTCTAGATTGAACTATATATACTTACGGGGAGCAACTGAAGCTGGCCTTGGTGAATAATATATATCTGTAATTAGCGAAGAAGCAGATTTAAGGATGTCCGCTGGTGGTAAATCAAAGTAATTAACTTTTTGAATAATGTGTGTTGTTGCATTCATAATAGTGTAATATGAGAAGAAAAAACAAAGAAAAAAATAGATTGTAGTGCATTTCTCAGCTGTAGGGAACGTTAAGTGGACTGACCCATGCTCAATTTGATAACCCAGAAAACATAGGCAATAGCCCTAGTTTTGAAGCATATTCATGAAAAATCCATATAAATAGTATTTAACCTTTTCTTATATTTCTAACTGTTTGCAGATAATCACAATATCTTTCAAAATTTATCAAACTGGATGGATGTCGCTGTGCAAAATTCTCGGCTAGAAGGCTTTTCAAAGAAATAGCCCACTAGTGAAAATGGTTGCCAGAGCCAAAAAACCACCAGCGGACATCCTTAAATGAATGATATAGGTATAATGTGTCTAATATTTAGTTTTATTTCCAAACTAAACAACGGTGGATTCGCTAGTAAATGTACTATTAACGAAAGAATAATATTCTACCTTATACACCCGATAATTCCGAGGACAGTATAGCGAAGTATGCATCGTGATCCATTTGAGGGCGTTCACAACAATTCGTAAAATAAATGTCATTTATTCTATTTCGACAAGACGTAGCGTAGACCCTTAGTATTCAAAATACATTTTCGGGGTCACAGGATTACTTTCGCACAATATTTGATTTTTTATATTCTAATTTAATTGACTTACTATTAATGTAATATAGGAGATTGGATAGGAATTCAATGAAAAACGACAATATTCTTCTTGATAGAACAGACACCATATATGCTACTTAGTAAAATGATATGCTACTAAGTAAAAATGTTGTTCAAAATGCTTCAATAGTTTTCTGGAACAATGCCAAATCCGAAAATCTAATTAAGTTTGGTGTCACCAGGCATTTCTTCAATACCTTACGATGTCAACATGGCCAACCATAGTCATCAATAAATATTATCATGATTTCGTCACGTCACTTTGCCAGCGTTCATCATTGGGCCCTAATTGTCTTTCCGGAATTCTTTCACCAATGTTCTCATTATTGTACTTAATATTTTATATCCCTATCTTGTTAGATCCACAGAAAACCATGCACAATATGCGTACAATTGGAGATGATTAGAAGTCATTTAATGGTCCCTGATATCTCAAGATTGAAATACATGACTTGCCGGTCGTCAGAAAGTGGCGAAAATGAAGAGTTATTGTCTCTTTTTCGGGAACAAGATTCGGATACAGCAATGCCTTCAACATGGGCTTCGGGAAAATCACCGTCAAAAGTTTGTTTATAGAGAGTGTCAGAAGCTGACAGGGACATGAATTATCACGGAACTGTTCTAGAATGAAAGAAGTCTGAAGAAATCATGTAAAAAATCTTTTGAAATAACTTTTTTCGGCAATTTTCAGCCCGTGCATATACTTAGAGCATGCGCGAGGCAAAAGTTTACTCGTGGATCGCATTGCACTATGGGAAGGAAACATGGCGGTTTTTGCTATTTTTCGACGACCGACATGTCGTGTATTATGTGCATAGCAAGCATTCAGTATTCAAACGATATTTATTTTTCCTGTAAACTATTAAACCTTGTGCAGTAAAAGAGCGAAATAATGAAAAATCGTAGAGCCAACACAGGTTTCTCCAGACGATACTATAAATGCGTGAATGATAAAGATTACATCCCCATTGGGTGTATGAGTATCGTATTAGCTGTAATGCAAATAGTTGCCTTTGATTGGTTACCCGTACACATTTTTAACCGTCGTATGTAAAACTCACAGGCTAAATCAACTGATAAATAATGTTTCAGACTCACCTTGGGTTGCAGTAGGAGTGGTTGCGAGAGTGGGTTTTGCTTTAATCGTTGGTGATTCTGCAAAACAATGTCAACATGTTACCGTTACAGTGTACAATGAGGAAGTGCCAGGGGTTTCGAGTGAATCGGGATAGGCTGTATTTTGCGGAAATGCCCCGGAAAGAGGAAGATAATTGTAGTGAGATATGGAGATGTTACTGGGATCTGGATTTGGCTCGACTCCCCCAACCCCACTTTATAACATCATAAGCACTTGCGAGGTAACATCTCTGACTCACAACACCTGTCCCATCACCAGAGTTCCTTCAAACTGGAAATACTGTATTGTGCAAAAGGTAGAACCGTTACTTATCATATGCAACAACTTGACCAGACTCTCTATAAAATTGTTAATTTTATATGTTTAATTTCAAGAATGAGCACGTGTAATCTGTCAAAGCCTACCTCCAAACACTGCATAAATGAGATCATTCTTCACGTATCCCATGGAGTCGAAGTTGTCGACAACGAACATATGTCGAGAAGCCGGGGAGTTCACGATACCATTCAGTTCGCTGGTATCTGCCATTCCAACACCTACGCCATAAATGGATATGCCTCTCTTGCGCAAGCCATCCGAAGATCGGATGGTCCAGTCCTGCTTATGATTAGATTTACCACCTGCGATCAGGACAGCAACATCAGGCACGCCAGGTCGGTTACCTTCACCGGCTTTGAAAATGTCACGTACGCCACGGAAAGCACCAGCGATATTCGCCTTTCCTCCTTTGTACTGAATCCTCGACACCGCGGCGATGGCTTGAGATTTTCGGTCATACGTATTCAATCCCACCTCAAGCGAGTGTTTAGAATTATATGTGATTACGCCAACGCGAACCTTCCTTCCATCGACATCGGCATGGGCTATGACATCCTGGATAAAGGTTTTCATCTTCTCAAAGTCTGATGGTGTCAAGTAACTAGACGAGTCTAGTACAAATACCAAGTCCCTCTCAGACGATAGCAGATAGGCTGAAATTGGGGAAAAGACAATATGAACATTATTTCACTCAAATCTATTTAGGATAGCATAATATAACACGGCAGTTTAACTAACGTCACAGGACCTACGAAGTAGGGTAGGCATTAGGACTACGACGCGTACTGAGCTCTTGGAATTCCCCCCGCCCCAAGTTGAACTCCTGCCTATATTAAGATGGGCACAACCCAAGTCAGAATCACCAGTGATTTTCATTAAAAATCACCAGAAATTTTCATCAAAAGTAGGTCAGCTCAGAAGTTGCTGGTAACAGTCCCCTAATACATCTTCATGCAAAAAATCAAGGTTCGAATGTCAACGATTCTCCTTATTTTGCCAACGAAAGGATTCGCATGGACTCACTCACTCACTGACTGACTGGCTGACTACCGGACAATTTGCAGATGGTAGCCTACTTCGTAGGAATAATGAATCTATTCATTGGATACAAACATACCAAACCCAGTGCATTGTTGGAACAGTATTTTCAAGCTCATAATCATTCCGTTAGCTCATACGGACCGTACCGAGAAATTTTATTTCAATGCAAACACTGGTAGCATTTAAGAAGCGAGTAAAATCTGAACTATATTTGAAGAAATTATATTCGCGTTATACTCGCATAACACGAACCGGCGCTTGAGCGAAATGTATGCGATATCAGAGGACTAACACATCTGTGTTTTTGATTGGATTGACTTCCCCATTAATGAAATAATGTAAATCAAATATTACTATTTGCTAATATGCTTCCTTTCATTTTATACTCACGTGTTGCTGTAACAGACTTGACCGTAGTGGTAAACGAGGTAGTAGGTGATTCTGGTTCCGTTGACAGGGACGGCTCTTTTGTAGGTTTATCTGTCAAAGAAGGAAGTGTTGAGACTGTTCTGCGCTGTGTTGAATACCGTGGTTTGAACGTCGACACAGAGGGTGTAACAGTTTTGGGTGTGGACACACTTGGAGACTCAGATTCCGGCTGCACATGTGTGCTGGTTCGAATCGGAAGATCAGTGATGAGTTCATCGGAAGGCTTAGTCTTTGGCGGCAAATCTGTCGTAACGGACTGTATAGGACGTTTGGTTGCCGGTCCTTCAGAAGACCGAACCCATGGCAGAGCTGAAGATCTGGTAGGTACGAGGAACTCCGGTGTTGATGGCAATGGAGGCAGCTCTAGATAAGTCATAAAATGAATAATTTGTACATAAAACTTAAAAAGTAAAAATGTAGAAGAACGTTCTAATATTCTCTGGTATAATATATACTGACACGACAATTACGCATATTTCGAACAAAATACAAATTCTACCAGCGTAAATGTGAATTGTTTCATTCTGAAAGCATCTAGGTGCCAAATCCGACTTTACCTATTAAGCCGTCATCCACTAAAGAATTTCCACGAAAGACCTCTTTCGTACGATAATAAGGCACGACGTGAAATAATTCAGTAAAAAGTAAAAAAAAAAAAAACACACAGATACACAGATTGCTTTCCGGCAAGGGAGTATCGTAATGTCGTAAAATTGGTTGGTTGGTTGGAGTTTAACCCTACCTGGCCTGGGGGGAGGGGGCGGAAAGTGCCCCCCTAGTGAGCTTTTCTCTGCTGCTCCGAAACAGCAAAACCGAGGAGGCTGAAACTTGGTGAATTTAAAGCTTATCTTATTGGGGTAATTTTGAGCCTATTTTCATATACCCCGGGCAGAGAATCATGGGTAAATTCCAAATGGTGGCCATGTGGTATCCGCGAAAGTCCTGTTTTTCAATCTTTTCGCTCCATTTCGTCACATTGTCCTTGCCTAAAAGGCCTTGAAAGTATTTTACTTATGCAAAACTAATTATTTTATTTCATTTTTAAGAGAAAAATCGGAAAAATGAAAATTTCGAAAAATCGACCCCAAAAAGGCCGAAAAATGGCTTCCGAGAAGATGACGTCACTGTGACGTCATCATGGCGGCCATCTTGAATTTTTTTACATTTCCCGGTAGAGCTTGAACCCAAGATGCTGTGTGGTAAGTTTCAGCGCTCTAGCCTTAGTGGTAGAGAAAATATATAGGGGGCACTTTCCGCCCCCCCCCCCAGGCTGCGATACACCCCAAATCGCCCAGGCCAGATAGGGTTTACGTCGTACCTAACCTTATCGGTCACACGGCGACGATAACCCAAACAAACATACCCTAGCAAAACCCTAACCCTAACAAAAACCTAACCAAAACTACAAAAAAAATGAATTTTAAAAATTAGGCTCTACGGACAATGGTGATCACAATGGATTGTCAGAGAGCCTAATTTGTTTGGCACTTTAATTTACCTCCTGTGCCAGACAAACATGGTATGGTACAAATCATGCTGCCCTAAGCCGGAGGGCTCCTAACATGGGTAGATACATCCCGCCATACACGGTGACTCCAAAACAATGTACACCTCTAGTTCTGTTCACTTATCTAATAGTTCCATTTCATGAGCGCCATTGATATATACACATTATATGTATATTAGTGTCCATAAATAAACATACCATGGATGGATATAGTGCAAAAATAATGTAACCTTTCATGTGCCTAATTTATATACAATTTATGGACAATTTTTAACTCACATGGCCAATAGATAAATACCCCAAAACCAATGTCGGTCAATGCCACATATATAGTGCTCAGCATAATACTAAGAATATGTTTTACTAAAGATACAGAACAGGCAAGGCTATGGCTGTGACCTCGACATATTGACCTCAAATCGTAACACAGGATACTGCCCTAGCACGGTTACATGCAGTTTCTGGATGCACTGACCTGCACCTTTAATCTATTGACTTTAAAAATGAATGAATGATTTCTGAATAACACAGAAAACTAATCCTGTGAAGTTTCGAGGTTCAAACAAGCATGGAAGGGCATGGTAAATCGCCAATTCATTAGAATGTCTGTGTCGCATAAAAATGGCTAGGAGATATTGTATTTGCAGCTTTATTTCCTTTAGGTGGTTCAGATTGATTATGATTTTTTTCTATTATCAGTTATTACCTACTCACGGGGTTGTTAAATGGAATATGAGTATAATCTTACCTCCAAATACGGCAAATGTAAGATCTTCGTTGATTGTATCGAGTGCGGATGCTTTCGGAACACTGAATCTGTGCATTGTTGATGGTCTAGTAACAACATTATCCAGGTTGGTGGTATCTGCTAGTCCAATCGCTACACCATATATGTCGATACCTTTGCGTTTGGCGGCATTCGCTGCACGGATGGTAGCTCGTGTATAAATGTCTGGCACACTGCCTGTGAGGATTATAGCAGTATTGCGAACGCCAAAGCGATCTCCTTTCCTCGATCTGAATGTTTTCCGCCGGATATAGCTTAATG
Source organism: Hanleya hanleyi (assembly GCA_036873755.1). Classification (NCBI taxonomy): domain Eukaryota; kingdom Metazoa; phylum Mollusca; class Polyplacophora; order Lepidopleurida; family Hanleyidae; genus Hanleya; species Hanleya hanleyi. The sequence goes on from JAVTVY010022022.1 coordinate 94,710, forward strand.
TTCCAGCTAGATTTGACCTTCCAGGTTTGTACGGTATTTGACCAATTGCGTCGAAAAGCTCTCTCTTGGAAATATGGCTACTAAGATCAAAATGACTGGTGAATTTCTCATTGTATGTCAGAACACTGACTCGAACCTTTCCACCATCAATATCGACCGACCTCAGAAAATCTTTTACGAAGAGCAGGGTGCGTTTAAAATCAGACTCGGATACACTTGAGGAAGAGTCCACAATAAAAACAATGTCTCTGCTCGCTGTAAGCAATCGTGTTGGATCGGTGACGATCTCTATTGGATGCACAGAAACTGTCGTCTTGCTGGTATGCTTCTCTGCTATAGTCTGCGTTAACTTATCAAGCGGCTTTTCTGTTACAGGTTGTGCCAATGTTACCTTACCCTTGGTAACTGTCTGTGTCACGATACTGATTGGGGATTTTGTGAATGGAGTAGGTGGAGTTCCCGGAATAGCTGTTGAGACCCTGTCAAGCCCGAAAGTAGTGGGTTTGGTAGTTCTCACACGACGTTCTGCTGCCTCGGTTGTCCTCGGTTTTCTTGTACTGGCAGACCATCGGTCAATGATCGCTGATCCTTCCGGCAATGCTGTAGATGTCAAACCTGACAAATGACCTGTACAAGTACACGAAAACATAATACACGGGCGTTAACATCATCCATTCCCACTACGTTTACGTTGATTCCAACAAAAAATATATCTGTGCTGGACAGTATATGCCCCTAGTCTGGGTTAGAGAGAGTTCAACGATTGAGATCCCAATTACTGCCAAGTTCAAGTGAATAAATTACAAGCGTCTAGTCCGTCATTCATAATCCAGCCGTCGTCCATTAGAGAATATCCGCGTCCATAATCCAAAGACCTATTCCATTTCCATATAACAGTATTAGCACCAAATTCAAAAAGACAAAAGTATACATAAACATAGGCTTGTTTCCTGCAAGAGAGAAGCGGTCAACAGTTTTCAATGATGCCGGCAAGACATCATGATGTTCCAAAATATCAAATCCGTATCGCTGATCAGTATTCTTAATCCATAATATTCGTTATAGAGTCGTCATCTAAAAATGATGTACCTCAGTCACGCTTTGATTGTGACTGTTCATATGAGTACCATGAGGATCTTGAAGTACGTGGGCTCATACGGCCCCTAGCCCCGGGTTAAGCGGAATTAGACACATGTTACGAAACGTAGCGCCATAGATCTTGCACGCTACGTTCGTATTTTGCTATCAGCATGCGATATGTATCGCCAAATTTGAGAAACTTTGAGTGGAGGCGCTTGGTGGAATAGCCCTGTTTTATAAGTTTCTGCAACAATGTTTTGTGACGTTGATTAAAATCATCACATTTAACACAGGATCTAGCAAATGCTACTAAGCGAGATATGTATACGCCATATGCAGGTCCCACTGGAATATTACTATCCAGAAAGGGATAGTTTACGATGTCGAAATTGTAATCATCTCTTTTGTCATAAAGTCGACGAGAGAGAATGCCCGCTTCATTTTTATAGAGATAGAGATCTAAATAGATGTGCCTGTAGGGCTATCTGTAGTTTCCTTCAAATCCAGTGAAGGTGGATATATATCCTTCAATGCGTCATTTATATAGCGATTATCCACAGCGAGAAGATCGTCTATATAGCGTTTGATGAATGAGAAGGAACGGGCTTTGAGTGGATCGGTTTTTGAAAGCGCCAGCATATAGTCATATTCATAAGAGAACAGATACAGGTCAGCCAACAGGGGTGCGCAATTAGTACCCATTGGAATACCTATATGCTGTTGATATATTGTGTTGCCAAATTTCACATAGATATTTTTAATGAGAAATTCAAACAACTCTATAAACAAAGAAACATCCCATGAATGATATCTCTTGTATGTAGTAGAGCTAAAGAATGCTTTATGGCTTCTGACATTAACATATCTACGATCAGTTTTCTTGAACACAGATACTATTAATGAACTTAGACGGTCAATAAGGTCCTGATGAGGGATTGTAGTATAGAGTCGAGAAATCCCATGTGGATACATGTCTGTACGGTATGTGACCTTTAGCATCAAGTTCTTCCGTAAGACATTTTGAGTTTTTCAATATCCACATACATTCAACGCCCGAGTTCTTGAAAATAGTGGCGCAATACCTTTCCCAAAATGCTTTTACCTCCTGAAGGGCCCTCGTCAATAGGGGTGAAAGAAGCTTGGTGGTGCAGCTTCTAGAACCAGCTATGAATCTAGCTTTGTATGGTGATTTATGCATTTTGGGAGTCCAGTATATTTTTGGTATGTCGCTATGATTGGTTGGAAGACAAATACCTCTTTCCCTGAGAAACTTTTTTGTGATTGTTAAATAAATCTTCCAGAGTAAATGCAGTTTGGGAGTAAGTAGACGTATTTGATGAAAATATGTCTACACTCAATTCTTTAACCAGCACCTGGTAGTAGTAATATTTACATATGAATATTATATTATTCGGAGCTTTGTCTGCTGGGACTATGACGAATTTACTCTGGAGATTTGCTAGAACTTCTTGCGAATTGAGGTTTCTCAGTACTTGTTTTGTTTGGGGAAGAGTGCTTCTGT
>JAVTVY010022023.1:0-85359 GCA_036873755.1 Hanleya hanleyi
GGAAAACTACATTATGAAATCTCTGTAACACTCTTTGTCGAGATGGTAAATCGACACACGAAGAAGGATAATAATACACGGATTTGACGATGCAGTATAGACTGTACCAGTTACTTTTGCCTTACACTGAAATCCTCTGTCTTGGCAAAAGAGGCGTATTTTAATTAATATGATAATCAATTGCAGATTTAAGACGAAACATGCCAGACACTCAACGATCCTTGCGATATCGGCATTGCGAGTCGTGTGGTTTACCAATATCTGCTAAGTGACTTGTACAAATGAAGGCACGATGAGGAAAGAATTCTAGTACTCGTGAACGTATCCATCGGCAAATTTTTGTGAAAACTGTGAAGTAGCTTGGGCCTCGTAAGTTGACCGCTTCTCAAGTAAAGCTAATTTGAGATTATAAGGTCACTGTCGGACTCCTTGTGGAATGAGAGGTTAGATGTATTTGTGATAAAACAGATAATTTGAAAATGAATACGCAATATTGGCGTTTATTGGGTCAGTAGAGTTACGTGTCTCAGTTGTATGATGTATCCTTGATCTGTTTCACTTGCTTATAATCCGGATTAGTAGAGAAATAATATGTATTGTTGGAACATAAATGGCCGCCTTATTTCAAACTGCAACCGTAATGCGCTCAGGGTTTTGTTTGGAATCGCCAATGGAGTTTGACAACCGACCTAAATCCCCACTTGGGTGGTACGTTCCAATTGCACCAAGTCCCCAGTTAATAGGCATATCAGATACACAAAATGTCCTCAGTTGCTATACATTGTAGATACACCAGATGTCCCCAATTGTGCTGTTAAAGGGCTATGGCGTGTGTATCGCGTGTGCCCCCGGTTTGACTGGAAAATGTCATGTGTAGTAAATTCAGCCGCGGTGCAAATCTCAATAGCAGAGGACAATCAGAATGCTGTTCTCCACGCAGCATTGAAATAAGAGCCTCGGAAAGTCAATAATAACGAAGTCCCCATTTGGGGGGGTTTGTACGCGTGTCCCCGCTTGACACCTTTCGCACGTGTGTGTGTGTGTGTGTGTGTGTGTACGATACTCTCAAGCGATCGATTGTCGGCGGACCATCTATAATATTTCATAGGTATCAGGAAAAGGGTAAGACTCAAATCAGGGGTGGTAAAACTTGTCAAAATGTAGTTGGTTTCGACGCGAACGCTCTCTGTCTATACGCTATCATGCTCGACCTGCCGACAGGACGCTACACGAGACGACTGGCTGAAGACAGGTTCGAACTTAAAGGACAGCGGGTGAGTATAACAACGATTTGGCTCGAATGGAAAGCCAGACAGTTGAACGTTAATATTCGCCATAAAAATAACAACCATGAAAAACGTATAGGTGAAAGACGTCTCCCCGTCGATGGTTTCGCTATCATCAAGGAGGAGGGCTTCTATCAATTTCATGGTTGTTATTGGCATGGTCATGAATGTCATTGGACTCGTAAACCGAACGGGACATTCAGGTATAACGAGCGACGAGGCCTAACGCCGCAGCAACTACGCGACGAGACTAGTACAAATGCCGGCTATATGACGTCACAGGGGTATCGGTATACCGAGATTTGGGAATGTGAATTCCGGGGTCTAATCGCTACTGATCCGAACCGGAGTGCATTTGTACGGACATTTGACAGACCGATGGACAAATTTAAGACGCTGGGGGAATGCCAAATACTCGCAGGGGTTAAAACAGGGGACATTTCAGTTCCACCAAATTTAAGAGAAGACTTTTCCGAATGCCCGCCGATCTTCAAACATATAGAATTAACCCGCGATGATATAGGCGAATACATGCGGGATTTCGCAATTACGCATGATATCATGCGACAACCCCGGAAGAATTTGATCGGCAGTATGTTCGGGGAAAAGATTCTCTTGGGAACACCGTTGTTACGGTGGTATTTAGCTCATGGGCTGAAAGTCACAAATATTTACCAGGTTATAGAGTATACCCCTGACCCCTGTTTTAAAGGATTCGGCGAGACTGTGAGCGACGCTCGACGAGCTGGAGACGTAGACCCGACGAAGGAACTCATCGCTCAAACGATGAAATTGGTAGGCAACTCGAGCTACGGATCCATGCTGCTGGACAAGGAAAGACCTATAGAGGTGAAAATTTGTGACGGGCGTAAAGCGACAAAATTAATAAACTCACATTTATTCAGACGACTCGACGTTGTGGATGATGAAACATTCGAAGTCTCCTCCAGCAAACGGACGTTACGGTTAGATCTACCTCTCCAGATAGGGGTCATGGTATATCAGTACGCCGAATTACGAATGCTGGAGTTTTATTACGACTTCATGTGTAAATATTTTGACAAGTCGGACTGGCAATATACCGAGATGGATACAGACAGTAGCTACATGGCTATAAGCGGGGATAGTTTGGACAGTATGGTACTACCGGACAAGCGGGACGAATACCGACGGGAAAAAGGGAACTGGATTCCGCGAGACGACACTAGGGAACACGCTAACTATGACAAACGGACGCCTGGACTGTTTAAAGTCGAATTTCGAGGTGATGGCATCTTAGCCCTCAATTCGAAAACTTTTTTCTGTTTCGGTCCTTCGGGAAATAAGTTCAGTTGTAAAGGGGTCGGTAGGGTAGATATAAATAAAGATTTATATCTATCGGTGTTACAAACGAAAAAGAGTAATAAGGGACCCAATAAAGGATTCAGAATGTTCAAAAATGAAATGCGATCCTACACACAAATGAAAGACGCCTTCTCATATTTCTACTGCAAGAGAAAAGTGCAGCGGATGGTGTCAGTACGACGCATTTATATGTTTGAAACTTACAGTGCTATAGTGACCGATACTCTGTTTATACGATTAACCGTTTAAATTTCTGATGTAAAATACTATTACCCGTTACGCGAATAACAGATATCTAGCTGTAAGAGTTAAGTGCTAGTGGATGGTGTCAGTATGACCCATTTAGATATCTACATCTTATAGCGCTATAGTTACTCGATACTCTGTTTATAAGATTAATTATTTAAATTTATGAATGTAATATACTGTCACGCGTCCTATCCTTCTACGCACGCGCGCGAGTGTGTGTGTGTGTGTGTACGATACTCTCAAGCGATCGATTGTCGGTGGACCATCTATAATATTTCATAGGTATCAGGAAAAGGGTAAGACTCAAATCAGGGGTGGTAAAACTTGTCAAAATGTAGTTGGTTTCGACGCGAATGCTCTCTATCTATACGCTATCATGCTCGACATGCCGACAGGACGCTACGCGAGACGACTGGCTGAAGACAGGTTCGAACTTAAAGGACAGCGGTTGAGTATAACAACGATTTGGCTCGAATGGAAAGCCAGACAGTTGAACGTTAATATTCGCCATAAAAATAACCATGAAAAACGTATAGGTGAAAGACGTCTCCCCGTCGATGGTTTCGCTATCATCAATGAGGAGGGCTGGGTCTATCAATTTCACGGTTGTTATTGGCATGGTCATGAATGTCATTTGACTCGTAAATCGAACGGGACATTCAGGTATAACGAGCGACAAGGCCTAACGCCGCAGCAACTACGCGGCGAGACTAGTACAAATGCCGACTATATTATGTCACAGGGGTGTCGGTATACCGAGATTTGGGAATGTGAATTCCGGGGTCTAATCGCTACCGATCCGAACCTGAGCGCATTTGTACGGACATTTGGCAGACCGATGGACAAATTTAAGACGCTGGGGGAATGCCAAATACTCGCAGGGGTTAAAACAGGGGACATTTCAGTTCCACCAAATTTAAGAGAAGACTTTTCCGAATGCCCGCCGATCTTCAAACATATAGAATTAACCCGCGATGATATAGGCGAATACATGCGGGATTTCGCAATTACGCATGATATCATGCGACAACCCCGGAAGAATTTGATCGGCAGTATGTTCGGGGAAAAGATTCTCTTGGGAACACCGTTGTTACGGTGGTATTTAGCTCATGGGCTGAAAGTCACAAGAATTTACCAGGTTATAGCGTATACCCCTGACCCCTGCTTTAAAGGATTCGGTGAGACTGTGAGCGAAGCTCGACGAGCTGGAGACGTAGACCCGACGAAGGAACTCATCGCTCAAACGATGAAATTGGTAGGCAGCTCGAGCTACGGATCCACGCTGCTGGACAAGGAAAGACCTATAGAGGTGAAAATTTGTGACGGGCGTAAAGCGACAAAATTAATAAACTCACATTTATTCAGACGACTCGACGTTGTGGATGATGAAACATTCGAAGTCTCCTCCAGCAAACGGACGGTACGGTTAGATCTACCTCTCCAGATAGGGATCATGGTATATCAGTACGCCAAATTACGAATGCTGGAGTTTTATTACGACTTCATGTGTAAATATTTTGACAAGTCGGACTGGCAATATACCGAGATGGATACGGACAGTAGCTACATGGCTATAAGCGGGGATAGTTTGGACAGTATGGTTCTACCGGACAAGCGGGACGAATACCGACGGGAAAAAGGGAACTGGTTTCCGCGAGACGACACTAGGGAACACGCTAACTATGACAAACGGACGCCTGGACTGTTTAAAGTCGAATTTCGAGGTGATGGTATCATAGCCCTCAATTCGAAAACTTATTTCTGTTTCGGTCCTTCGGGAAATAAGTTCAGTTGTAAAGGGGTCGGTAGGGTAGATATAAATAAAGATTTATACCTATCAGTGTTAAAAACGAAAAAGAGTAATAAGGGAACCAATAAAGGTTTCAGAATGTTCAAAAATGAAATGCGATCGTACACGCAAATGAAAGACGCTTTCTCTTATTTCTACTGTAGGAGAAAAGTCTTAGCCGATGGCGTCAGTACAACCCATTTAGATGTTTGAATCTTACTGCGCTATAGTTACTCTGTTTATTAACCGTTTACATTTCTGATGTAAAAATACTATAATAAAAGATATCTAGCTGTAAGAGATAAGCGCTAGTGGATGGTGTCAGTACGACCCGTTCAGATATCTATATCTTATAGCGTTATAGTTACTCCGTTTATTAAACTATTTAAATTTATGAATGTACCACGCGTCCTATCGTTCTACGCACGCGCGCGAGTGTGTGTGTGTGTGTGTGTGTTGGTGCGTGTGTCTGTGTGTGGGTGTGTGTGTGTGTGTGACATGTACATTTTTTGAAATTTTGCCATATTTGATCATGTGATATTAAAAGCTGTGATATGTTTCGCATATATATTTTACCTATACAGTCGTTATATTCTCATTTATTAGTATGACTTTGAAATTACAACATCCGTTCACTTGTCTTATTTCCGGACCGACTTGCTCCGGTAAATCGTACTTCATTAGGCGAGTTATATCGGATAATATGATCGAACCACCACCTGAAAGAATCATTTGGTTTTTCGATGAAGAACAGCCGATGTATGCCGAGTTAAAAAGTCTCAGACCGGATATAACTTTTGTTAAAGGTTTTCCGGAAGATGTGATTGATTCATGCGATCCCGAAACTAGGACTTTGATAGTGGTTGATGATATGATGGAAGAACTAGGTGGGAGTAAAGCGTTATCCTCGCTATTTACGAAGGGAAGTCATCATCGTAATTTGAGCGTGGTTTTCATTTTACAGAATTTATTTCCCAAAGCCCGGGAATGTCGCACGATAAGTCTGAACGCTCATTATATCACGCTATTTAAAAATCCTAGATCGGTAGATCAAACTCCTAGCCAAGCCAAGCAAATGGGGAAGACGAAGATATTACTGGAGGCTTTTAATGACGCTACTAAACGGGCTCACGGTTATTTGTTTATCGATTTAAAGCCGAAAACACCCGAGGAGTTCCGACTGCGGACGAATATATTTCCGGGGGAAATCCAGTATGCTTACGTCAGCAAGTATATAAAAGATAGTCACGCGCGTTATACGAACTCATAATTATAGTTAACCATGGATCGTAAAGGTCTGATGATCAAAGTAGCCTTGGTAACGTTATTTATAGGGGTATGGTTAGGGTTGATATGCGCGATAACGCTCCGAAATGTGGTGAATTGTGCGCATATCGGAAATGCTACAGACTCTACTTTAAATATAATCACCCACTCAGTCGACCAACCCACAGACCGTACACCTACACCGGAACAGCGATTACCTTCCATTAGTCAGGGACTCTGTGGATCTAGCGGCCAGATTAAATTACCAGGTCGACTAAGAGTGTCTGTGTGTAACTACTATAAAACAGTCAGGATCGATATCCGAAAGTTCATTAATGATCGAGCTACGATACAGGGAATTTGGCTTAATACGGACCAGTGGATGACTCTGAAACGTCGGATCGTATCGATGGACCGATTCATTAAAAAGTCGAGTCGTTAAATTACAGACCCTGTACACAGAGTCGATCATTTACCATGTCACGGCTATTGAAGAAACATATTCCACATCTGAAAGTCCTGGCCGTTTGCTCGCCGAAACAGCGCAAAACATTTTTGGATACCGGCTCTAACGATCTCATCAAGGTCATTTGCGAAGTTTGTATTAATTCCTTGAGAGGTCGGATACCTCTCAGACCTGCGGAGAAGACAAAATTAACCAGGCACAAGACCATTATCAAAAAATTAATTAAAAAGCGCGAGTCCCTTAAAAAGAAACGAGCATTACTCCGACAGAAAGGTGGATTTTTAGGCGCGTTACTCGAACCTGTATTGAGAGTACTGGGTACTTTATTCGGATAGTCCGGATATGGAGCACACGAAGAAACTCGTTTTGATACCGGAACAGGAACTAGAACTATTGAAACGAAATAGATCTAAAGTTAATCCGAAAGAGAGTGTAGAACAGGACTTGGAGCGTTCTATGCATTCTATGCTGGAGAGAGAGGATATCCAACCCGATGTACAATTGAAATTATTCCAGCAGCATCAACACCGTTACCTGAATATGGTGGGAGATACGGCTAAAACGGCGACAAAGTCTGCATTCCCTAAAGGAGAACCGCTAACTATGGAAGACCTGATTTTATCCCACACGCCGGTGAACAGTAGGCGTAAGGCGGAGACATTAATCCAACTGATGAAACAACATCCGGATAGAATCAGTTGGGATCCCCGGGGTCGCGTGAAAGTGAACGGTACCGATATTCCAGATAGTAATATCGTCGATCTTATAAACGATTTGATGGTTCCACGGAAGAAATTCGACCCCGCTGGAAGGGCGGAAGTGTCGAAATTATTATACGACATAGGAGTGCCTATGAGTTTAATACCGAACACTAGGAGGCGCTATCCCTCGGGAATACCCGATATATCGATCGCGACTCGGGCCGAAACTTCGACCGGGCCTACATTAGTGGATACCCCTACCGGAAGACGATCGAGTAGGGTATTACCCTGGTCCGACCCTGATAATACCGACCAACCCCCGAGAAGAATTGTAACTAGATCTCGAGCGAGATTACCTTGGATAGAATTCTGATATTTAAATAAAAACGTATGAATGTATTTCATGTATTTGACTTCTTTATTTAGTAGTACATATCACACGACAATAGAGTAATATATATATACATTCGATTAATACCTAAAGATTGAATTTATAAAGTCGCGATCTATTACGGGTAAATACATATCGTATCTAGTATTGATGAAATCATTAACATATACATCATTGGAATATTTATCATCGGAAAACATCCGGATAATTTTATGAAAAGATATATTCAGACATCTCTGAATTAAGAAATATAGCGTATACTGTCCGCATACAGTGGTCGATATACTTTGTAGTTGTTTAGTGGAAAAGTAGCAGTTCATATCTAATCCATACGCTATAGGCGCTAAGCCGTAACTATCGAAAAACTGTACATCATATCTATTTTCGTGGAAATATCCGCACCAATGAGATCCTCGATTATAGCTAGGGTCTATGTTTATAATATAACAAGCCGGATACGAGGCGATTTTACGAGGTAAATGGTCTATCGGAAAAACTCCTAAACTGAAACGTTTTAAAATAGGATCTCTCTGTAAAATTTCTGTTAACTGTATAGAATCCATATTCAATAGTCGATAATAACGTTTCGCCTCCGGTCCACCTCTATAATATTATCGAATTCACCGAAAATTATTAGATCTATAGAACGAGGTGTCGCTCGCCCAAACTGTAGTTCGATCCGTAGATTACCGTTCTTGATTAGAGACCAGCCGGTTTCCGATAAGTCGGGAGACAGATCAAATGCTAACAATCCGTAGCCTTGGTGATATTCTTCTCTACTTATCTGGTTCCCGCGGTTGTGATAAAGGGAATTCGTTCCGGAGAATAAGCTATTTATAACACCTCACGCACTGTATACCGTCAACCGCTGAGAATGAGGGTTGTAAAGGTTTCGAGGGAATTTGTTTCCCGTCCACATAAACACAGGCAAATGATAAATCGTATAACTGGAAATTATACGGATTTCCGGCGAAAACACCCGAGAAGGCTGAATCCTCGACGAGGCCTAGGATAAGTCGTCTCGGTTGGCTCCCAAGATAGATATTGTCTTGCTGAAAAGTTCTCACACCCGCCTGAATATTAACGACTCTGACATCAGTTCTTTTTACGGGGTAACGAGCGTTGATACCCTTTTCCAGAACCCGCTCATGAGCTAGCTGTACAGAGGGGCTAATTTGTACTTTTCTGACGAATAACGAGGCGTGGATGATTTCAAATTTAAAGTCGGCCGGGTTCACGGAACTCATCAGAGCGAATGCGTCTTTATTCCTAATGAATCTGAATTTTATATCGACTCCATTCAGTATCAATCGATCCTGGCTCGTGATATCGGTATGTACCCGACCGATGAGATCAAATACTTTACTCTCAGCGCTGAAAAGCACTCTCTTAGTTAGACCGGCATTTCCCGCACCCGCATCGGCCAGCGGATTGGCTACAGTCATTCGATCCGCTTGATCCTTGTACCATAATCCACTGGTTAGCTGCGATTCCTTCGCATCATCGCCGAACGATAGCAAAGTCTCCATGACGGCTCTGTAGGCGTATGTATTAGAACTAGTTGAAATCACGCGGTCGTTAATAGTAACCTCCACCTGGGAAAATAGACTGGCTATGGGATAATTGACACATCCTACGCGAGCGTCCTGCGCGAGGGGTGAACCGTCACCATTCGTTATTTTACATTTCAAATAAAGTTGAGGCTGCGCGAGATCTACGTATTCCGTTGATGACTTGACAAAAAATTCGATTGGAGCCATATGCGATAAAACGGCTAGAGGTTGGAACTCTATCCAGGTACCCTTCTCGATACTAGTTTGGGTCATCGGCGTTTGAAATAAGTCTAACTCAAATTTTACGGCCTCGGCCGACTTTTCGTGTATTAGAGCCATTACTATCAAAACGCTTCTATCTCGCTACTGGGTATACGTCTTCTTCGTCGCTTAGTCGGTCGACTGACTGATTCCCGACTATTGTTATTTCCTCTTTTAACACCCCTTCGACCCATGGCCTGATCAATCGCTTTACCGACCATAGCTTTACCCGCGGTCGTACCTCTGGATTTTAAAGACTGTCCGAGATTCCTACCGTGTATGACGTCATTTGCCACGTTAGCCAATGTTCGTTTAGCTACAGGGACTATGGATTTCAGACCGCTCTTCAGTATAGGGAATGCCATTTTCGCTAGACTTCCAAACAAATTCGATAAACCCGCTCCGTGTTGGATAGAAGCTCCGTGAAACACAGGCATCATTCCACCAGCCTGATGCATGTAATAATTACAGTAGGCCCCCTCATCGCATCGATAAGGAACGCGCATGGTTGAATCTAAATCCGGCGCTTTCTGAAGTGTAGTGTACAGATGACCTTCCCAGACCGGAAATGAATAGGTTTTCCGGTATCGTCGCATATAAGTATTTCGATAGAGTGAAAATTAGTCCGTACCAAAGGGAGGTAATACGGTTGTAGGAATGTTCGCGATACAACAGCGCCACCTCCATCCTCCGTGGTTATCGCCCTTAATAACGGGACTCTGCTATCCCCGACGATTTGTGGCTGCACGATGTCGGAATATACGTATATAGCGTCAATGGATGATAACACTACAGGGCGAGGACCGGTTATAGTTTCGTGGAGTGTAGCGCCGGCGTCGAAACCGAGCAATAAAGCTAATTCTTTATGTAGAAATATTTTAGCCTTCGCTTTTATTTCTATTTTACAACGACCTTGACCCTTCGTATAGATAAATTTTATGTGAGGCGTTCTCACTTTGGAATTGATTTCTCTTATGAGCTGGATCGGTCTTTCGTAATTGGCCGACTTGATCGAGGTCATTACGATCTTACCATCACCCTCGTCATACGCGATATCACGACCCGCGGGGGGTAAATTAGCCCAAGTTTTAGGGTATTGGATTTGACATAGGGCAACCTCAAAAGTATTGTCTAGAGCCAGTCCTTGAAGTAGATGCGTCTTATAATTATGGGTTTGGTTGTCGGGATAACTCTTCAAACTCGAATTACTGGGTAGGGTGATGTAAAACTGATTCATGGTCGAGTTGGATATCGCGTTCCGGGACACAGGAATCGAAATCAGGCGGATAGCCTAACCATCGAACTAAACACTCTTTCACCCCTCTACGAGAGCGCCTTCTTAACACCTTTTCCACTAGGTAAAGATTGTCCTCGGATTTCTGTACTTTTTGTATTTCGAGTCCGTAGAACGTACCGTTGAAATCTTTTATTCGATATACCGGTGGTATCCTTGGTATTCTCTCACATACAATAAAAACCTCTCGAGTGAAATTAGCTGTATAACCTTTCTCAAATGTTAATTTGGCCTTACTAATTCGCACTTGGTCCCCGAGAACAAATTTGAATCTGACTTTTTCGGGTATTCGCTCATTATATAAATAATTCCAGACATCCTCTTCAGTTTCTTCCGTTACTTCGATTGGGGGTCTACCTATACTCCTATGATACGACTTGTTGTAACCGGATACTATATCGATGAGGCTATCTATATAACGCCTCGTGTTATTGGCTGTCAGGTACTTGAATAGTAGAGCCTTCAAAGTTCGTATAACTCACTCGACGCAAGAAGCTTTTATAGCGCTATAGGTATAGAAAAAATGTATTCCATATCTTTTTAAGAGTGCCTGGAATAGTTTATTCAGGAACTCTGTCCCCCGATCGCTCTGAACCGATGTAATCGAAACACCGCTATCCAGTATTGTTTTATAAGCCCGGGTGAGCGTCGGACCGCTTTTACTTTTTAAGGGGATGACCCGCGTAAATTTAGAGAACACATCGATACAAACTAACCAGAATTTATACGGGTCATTATATTTACTGTAGGCCGATAAATCCGCTAGGTCTAGTTGATGTTGGCAATTTAGACCACCGGCAATTATACGATTTCTCGCGAAATGTTTTCTAGCGGGTTTGTGCAGGGTGTAGGTATCCTGCTTAGATAACCATTCCCGAATGAATTTTCTACTAACATTATAACCCGCATCACTACACTTCCGGTATAACTTTTCAACGCTTCGCAAACTAGCCTCATTCGAAGGGTTATAAAACACATTTTTGAGGTATCGTTCCATCTCATATACAGACCGTACGAAGATTATAAAACAACTAACACAAAATATTAAAGTTAGATGTATATATATTGATAAAGAATATATATATATATATATATATATAGGAATAATGGTGAACGATTCAGATGTGGAGAGTATAGAGTGAAAAAATAACAAGTCGCCTTCTTAGTTGACTACGTCATTATATTCCTACTGCTGCAGTTTCGAACATGAGTTCTTGTCAAGGAATGATATTACAATGGCATACATTCAATATTTAAGCATTCTTATGTTTGGCGTTGCTCGACAACGGTTACAGTATATAACAAGTTAAAACAAATCATTGCTAGTGTCGAGTATTTAACAGTGCGGTATTAAAGCACAATGTAAATGTGATAGATCCTTATATGTATATGTTGTGGCCAGACATTTGATAGTTGACCACGGTAACAATACATATATCAACATGTAATACAAAAGGACTTAATTACAGGTAGTTAAGTACTCAATCAATGATGGTTTATATACGGTAGTTTTATCAATAGATAACAAAGATAGACAGTTATTCTTAAATATACATGTAACAATGTTAACAAGTAAACATAAAATGAAGCATACACTATGGTTATGGAGCTAATATATTAGCTCCATGCTTAGGGTCTATGATTTCCGTTTAACGATGGACAGAGGGAATCTATGAATGAAATTTCCTTAACATCCATTTCCTTAACATCGTATATATATATATATATACTCATTAAACATGTGTACAATTAGTATGTAAAGCATATAAACAATGTTATTTCCGCATGCGTATATATATATAATGTGATAGAGCAAACATATGTACGGTAAATCGTATAGTTCATTTAGTTCAGTCATTGTATCAGTTCATATCGCTTCAACAGTTCATCGCGATTATTAAATACCGTTTTCACCAATTCAACCAGTCTCCGGGATTACACTTTCGACAACGCAGCGCTCCGATCTGGTTCATATGATCATCTCGCAAATAGCACGGGACTTCTTCTTCTTCACTAGGCTGATTTGTTACCACAACCGCGTCTGTATCCGCTGACGGCGTTGTAGGGCCTGGTCTCTGGTTTTCAGCCTCGTGAGGTTCATCGACTTCGTCGAATACGTTGACTGGACAGTCGTTAATCACCCCTACGTCACTGTTGATGTCATCGAATATCCGCCGGAAACATTGCCAAGTATGGGTCGTCATTGCGAATCCTCGAATCCCGGGGGTTAATTTATCGGCGGTGTCTTTTATGTACCAGCTTCTGAGGTGGATTAGCCATCTACCGTTGAATTGAGAGCAAGATAAATAATAATCATCGGTTAGATGTAATGGTCGCTCCGTTCGCTGTTCCAAATCAAGGCAGGCATCTATACGGTCGGCAAACTTCTGTATATTCGTCCAGCCCTCTTGGTTGATTTTTATCATCGGACTGACCGGTTTCAATTTCCCGTTGAATGGTCTGAACCTTTGAAACTCGAGGATTGCCCTGTTCTCGATGCCGAGGACTCGTACGTATAAATCACTAGCTATACAATGCATCTTGACTGTTTGGATATGGCCGATCGCTAGAAATGATGTGAACGGCGTATATAACTGAGCGTGGTATGTCCAGAGATGCTTCGATATCGCTTTATACGGACAATGGTCGGTTACAGCTGGTATCCAATAATAATAAATATACCAGCCATAGATAGGTGGGGCAGCTGTTTGGCGTTATTACCATTTTTTGATTATTTGGAAAGTTTCATCCCCCAATAACCGAAAAACGGACAATTGCAACAGCTCGGACACATAAAAACCCCGAATGACACCTGTCGGGCAAAACACGCGCAATCTCGGCATAAACTAACGCGACATTTTCCGCAAACTTCGACGTTTAATTGCTGATTACAACTTTTGCATATCGGGGCGCGAATAAACGGGATAATCCTTCTACACATTTACGTGTTTTAATCTCCGGAAGTGAAGGGGAATTATTTAGAAGAATGGTCGTTGGACTCCTTATACCCGCATTCCAATCATCGTCATTATAAACGGGCCATGTTTCAACCACCCCATCTATGGCGAATACAGTCTCCAAACTAGGCCAACCGGAACTACCTAAAATGTCCGCATTTTCTCGTACGAATCCGACCCACGTAGAGTTGTTAGCCTATAAAAAATATAGATTTGAAATATTAAAAGTGAGTAGCCCTTGTATTCAAATCAGTTATAATCGAACATTTACAACGCCGTTCGCTATGTACATCGTTATATCGACAAAGTCGGTATTATCCGCGAGTAGATCCCGATAAAATTACAATACTTACGGACAATTCTCTAGGCTCGCTGATATTTTTCAGTAAATTCGCCATTCCGAAGTAGACTATAAGTGGAATTCTATTAGAGATATATATATTTCGACAAACAATTCTCAAATAATGATCTATCTCACGATATGCCCCTTCAACTCTCGCTATACGCTGAATGTATAATTGTCCCTAATTAAAGCGATATCGGTCTGTAAATATAAACACTCAAACCCCAATATTATCATATGCTAATTGCAATCGAGTTCTACGCGCTATAATTGAAACACACGTTTATATCCAGACCGAGCGATTTCTGTTATGAGATCACACCTGTTACCATAATACACGCCCTTCGCATTGACGGGAATTAAAATCAATACAATTATGTACCATAACCGGCTTCTAATACAGCGAGGTTGACTACATACCGTAATTAGTAGTCGAGTGTCACCGAGTATCCGTTAATATTAATTGCAATTTGTAAATTACAACACATATAAGGGAAGTGGGAAGAGGTGCCGACATACTGACTGCGTCACACGACTTCACAGAATAGTCTTCTGGTAAACCTATTCTAAAGCACATACCAAGAATCTAACGATTCGTGATATGTGTTGTATCTCAGGTACGCTTTTATTGTACCTGTTCATGTGGCAACTTAACTCTCTACAATATATATGAACGTACAGAGTTTTCTTGCTATGAACCCGTATAAAAAATATATATCGAAATAACACCTTTTGTAAAAGCGGAATAAAACCTAAAATATAGACTATTTAAACGATTAACGTATGAATCCGGAAAATTTATTTATAATACCGTATGTAGATCTTTAATATTATATTCAGTTAAAATTATATGTAATTTATTAATATCCAGACGCAATAATTTATACGAATAAAAACCAACAATGACGTATGACAGCGCTCGGAGGCTATTTGAGATGCTATGTGCATTTTTGGGAGGCTGGGGGATGAAGTACTCCTATACAACTACTCATATAAGCTTTTCACAATGACAACACGTGATATTGTTGTTGTAAAATGTACACGAACGTTGATTTAAAGACTAATTGGGCGCTAATTACTTTGAATAATTAGTTAATTTGATAGACACATGAAACTAGCGATAAATAATAAAACGGAAATATCTTATTAATCCCCACTAAAAGCACTTTAATCCCCACTAAAAGCACTTTTCTTGGTTTTTCTTTCAAAGTGATTAACCCCTCTCTATATTCGCTGTTGTTATAAGCCGACGGTTTCCGCGGACCGACTGTGGTGTGAATTATCAACACCTCTAGTTCCGATTGTCATTATTGCCATTATTAACCTCTACCAGGCAAGCTTATATCAGAAATAAACTTTGCTGATATAACTGTACAATCTCCTCACTCGAACTATATCTCAAGACAGTAATTCTCAGTAAAGTAGAATCTGCAATGAGTAATACAAAATTATGAAACGAATGATACACCGAGGCTAAAATACCGGTCACACTTCATTTTTCGGTTGAAACGATCTATGTTTCGTTTCAAAACAATATTATGGAACAATAATTATCGCATGCTTCACTATTATTATTATTCAGATTATATCCAGTTGATGTGTCATTTATCCCGCGTCGGATAATTATCAGATATACAATCAATGTGTGAGAATATCATTCAATTTTATATTCTTAATTTATATAGAGAAATGAAACGTTTTCTTTCAATTGGGTTCAGGAAACATCATATAATGGATATATCGATTAAACATTTAATAACATAAAAAAAAAACAATCAGTTGTCGGGATTCTATTTTATGTTGCGATATGCTTATACGACGATCACCCCCCCCCCCCCAAACTATGATACCCGCACAGCAATCTGATCGCCTAAGAAGCTAAGAAACGACCAATTTATGTACAACAAACGCGTACATATACAAACCGGGACCCCCTTCGAGATTACCGATCAATTTTGTGTCCATCTCGCAAACCGGGACGTTTCGATCGAGATAAAACTGGGAGCAAACTGGGAGACGTCGCCAGGGGTCCCGGTTCTGCCCTCCCGGTTTCAGCCGAGAAATTTCTCGCTCCATCTCGAAGGCATCGAGAAAGTGCCTCGATTAACTGGACGTGACCCCTAAGATGTCTCTCAATTCTGATATATTCGCATATTAAGCTAAGAGTTATTGCTTGAACTATACGAGCAACGTTAAAAAGTGTGATTCAGTCCATATGGCCGCCATTGGACCTTAGGTATATGTCAATGGATTGAAGATTGGTATAATATATTAGGCAATGCATAAAGGTTCCTCGGCTTTGGTAAATTTTCTTAATGAGCAAATAATAACATCTGTTAAAAGAATAACCTGAAAAAGCGCAATTTAAATGACGGCTTTTTTTTTGTTGGCAATACACACGCCTTGATCGATAAGTTCTGAAAAGCAGTAGATTTACCCCAAAACATCTCAACAAAAATCGTCACGAAGGCTCATTATCATAACAAATGAGTGGATAGTTAAAAATTCGACTTCGAATTCTGAAAACTGATCAGAAATTGCGAGTTTAAATCAGTGATTATGCAATGGAGAGCGATAATAATTACTCTTTGCCGCCATTGCATTCTTTTTATCAAGATTTTTATTTAGATAATTAGGTCGTGGATTGATTGATTGATTGATTCACCATATAGAAATAATATATATATATATGTACAAGTAGAAATATGGCGGAAATAAAACCACAGAGGGCTTGTTAAATCCCAGATAATTAATATTGATAATAATAGATCAACATGAGACGGTGGGTGCGTTCACAAATATATCAATATATAAATGGTGAATATAACATGGAGCCCTGTGTAGTGAATTATAGTTCTATAAGATATATATATAGTGAGAGCTCAGCATATAGATTAATAAAACATTTTTTCTATAAAATAGGTTTGTCTCGTGTCCATTGTGATGGCCTGAGATGAGTTAACTCCAGAATTTACAATTTGAGTATAATTAGAAAGTACAATTAACACTGATTCACATATCATGTTAATTGAATGAGGTGAGATTTCAGTCGAGACTTAAATAGTGATTGTGATAGACATGATTTTAGGTCATTAGGTTCAATATTCGTGATGCTTTCGACTTGTGCAATAAGATGATAGATTTGAGTGCACTCTCGCCCTACATAGATTGGGATTGGTTTGTCGAGTGGGATAACAATGGACTTCAGAGAGTTTGGTAAAATAATTTGAATAGTTGGTAGGAATAGCTAGCGGATTATTGAGAAATCTGAGAGTAAATAATAAAATTAGGAAGTTGTTTAACTGAAATAGGGGGAGGATGTTTAGTTGTTTCATTAAGGGACAAGAATGGGCATATTTACCACTGGAAGTTATTACACGGATAATTCTCTTTTGGAATATCACAAGTGTGTTGAGATGAGTTGAGAATGTGTTTCCCCATACTAGATTACAGCAAGATACGTAAGAATAGAACAAAGAATTAATACAGCATAATCAACGTTTTCCTGTTGAGGCAGTTCCGTATTGCGTTGATAACACCGATATTTCTCGATTTTTTTAGGTTAGTTCGTCAATATGTGTCTGCCAATTTAAGCTGTCGTTAAAATAAATCCCGAGGAACTTAAAGATAGAAACAGATTCAATTTCGGTGCCAAATATTAAAACCTTAGGGATATTTACATTTGTTACGTTTAATGAAAGTTTGTTGCAGGAAAACCAGGCATGAAGCTTTTCAAGTTCCTGCGACATATTTACCGCAAGTTTAATAAAATCGGCATCGGATAGGGTAGCACTTGTATCGTCAGCAAAAAGATTAATGTCGAGAACCGATGTAGCCTTCGTAATGTCATTTATATATATTAAAAATAGTATGGGTCATAGTATTGATCCTTGTGGCACACCCGTACTGATAGGATTGAAAGAAGATATAGTGCCGTTGTAGGATACACATTGGCGTCGATATGATAGATAGCTACGAAACCAGTTATTTGTGACACCCCGGAAACCACAGTAATCAAGTTTATGCAGGAGGATCTTGTGATTTACTGTATCAAAGGCTTTGGATAGATCCAAGAAAGTAATAATGCTGAACTGCTTTAGTTCCTTTGCAGCAACGAGTTTGTCGTATAAAGAAAGAACGACAAGAAATGTAGAATGGTTTGCTCCAAATCCATGTTGATTAGGGGAGATAATCATCTATGCTTCTAGGAATGTGATCATCCCCAAAACAACAAGTTTTTCAAAGATTTTGCTGAAACATGACAGAACAGAAATAGGGCGATAATTCTCGGTTTGGATTTCGGAAACACTTTGTGATATTTTTTTTCTCTTCGTAAGGTACACCTACCATTTGTAAGAGATGACTTTCCACACTAAAAATAACATTTCTGATAATATTTCTAATTCGAGAGGTAGATATTTCCTAGCTTTATTGATCTATTCGCTGCAAAGAAATAAACCATAATCAACTATTGATTGCCGGGATAAATGCGCATGCGTGGCTGCGCTGTAGTTTGCATAGGGTGTCGCCTGAAGTATACATTTATCATTACTAAATATATAGTTTGGCTATATCAGACAGTACAACCATCGTGAGCTATATTAGAGTGTTCCCATTCATTTTTGCCACCACAATGAGTTGAGAAGATATTTTTGTCATTTAGAAAGTGTTGGTACAACAGTATTTTCGTTATTTTGGGATTAAACTTTCTTAGTATAACACAGACCTCCTACCTCCTAGTGGTTTATGTCGCCGACAATTAGTGCTAGCGGTTGGGTGCCTTACTTTGGTGATCGCTGTATCGAATCCCTAAATATATGTGACTTGGCCTGTGATCTGAGAAATTATGTAGTGCCGGTACCTGTCAACTTTCCGTTACAATAGTACAGTATATATGTGCAAGCATTCCTGGAGTGACAGATCAACCTGACACCGTGCAAACAACACTTCCGTATACCACGTTTCTGCTGGGTGTACATATTTTTCATGTTATTTCGGACCTTAACACGATTATTCAAAGCCGTGAATCTTGACCACACAAACGAGTTACTTGCCGACATTTCGTCCCGTGATGTTTTCCTCCAACGGCATTTTCCCCGGACGACATCTTCCCCCATATATTATAATTTGTGAAAATTTTAACATGTTCGCATGTATTGTTTTTAATTTTTAATTCTCCCATTGCCCGAGACAGACTCCTCATGCCGGATGAACACTGTGTTGCGCGCTCAAGATAAACTAGTAAGCTAGTTAGTCATGCAACGTGACGCTAAACTAAGGGTTCCAACACATGATGGTGATTCGTCAATTTCCAATGTAAACAAATATAATGTACATGTGATGAATAGCGTTAGCCTATTTGCCACAGCAAGCAAAGTATGTTTATCATGAGCTAGTACTGTGAAGAGGATGGTACTTGCGAAAAAGTAAGAAAAAAAAAACAAGAAGTCTGCAATATACATGTATTTTAATGCGGTTATTAATACTCCAGAGGTGGGGTTGGATGAATAGGTTGGCTGAGCACGAAGGAAAAGGCGCTATAAAAAGATTTCATTGAAATGTCGAATAAAATCGTACCGCCTTGTGTCGAGATTCTCGCTTTATAGTTCTCCCATAATTTAACTGGTTGTTTATACAGAGCTATATGCCTCTGGTCTTTGAGTCCTATACCTGCTCTCGCTTCAGGCTTACAAAAGAGACCTGATTTTTATTGTTGAGTAGAGCTTTATTTAAACAGAGGTCAAGACACGACCAGCTTCACCGTTTCATACCCTTGATCGCCTTGTACCTTTGGAGCAGATATTTCCATCAGATAGTGCAAATCGACACTGCTAACATGGAAATAACACGGGACCAACATGATACAGCCTAATGCTCTGGGAGAATGTTACAGCTGTAGCACACTGATATCCCTTAGTTTTCCACTACAGTAACATTTTGTTCCTCTGCGAAGAAACAAAATGGTCCTGAATCTGTTCAACTAATTATCCTTCATTTTGACAACTCTAGCAGAGAAAATCTTTCGGGAACAAATCCTTAGCAAACAAAATAGCAACAACACGATCATCATTGTGCAAGCAATTAAAAGACAGATAATATCGAATCCGAGAAGAGAGAACACAGACATACTAGCGGCACGAGACTTCAGGTGATTACTACCATAGCGAATGACATGCTCCACCCAGAAGGCCGCCTTTTCTCTGACGTTCATTGGTTGGCTGCGATATATCTCAGAGGCCCGTGCCATGTTGGCCCTAATTGTGCTGTTCTCAAGAGTCTCTGTTATAACTTTAAACATTTCTTCACCAGACGCTCCCCGTAAATTGATCTGTCTTCCTACCTTCCAACTCTCGACACGAGCCGCGTTGAAGAACTGATCCATAAACAAAGGGTGCATACAACAGGGACACCATGATATAGTGCTTCGAATAGACCGTTATTACCACAATGGCTTACGATCAACCTCGTTTTGGGGTTACCCAGGAGATCATTTTGAGGAAACCACGTGACCTGCTTGACATTGCCAATGACCTTGTTTTCGCGATATTTCCACAGCACCTTTGTACCTAGTGTTTGTAAAGTTCCCATGAGAACCTGTTCGATACGGTTTGGAAATCTAGAAAAGATGGACCCAAATGAGACAATGATAACACCATCACACGCTTGGTCGTAGAATTCTCGTAGTTCCATTGGCAGGTCTCGTTCGACTGATCGGGTGGTCAGGCCACCCACAAGAATGTGGTTTGGCATCGCAGGAAGAGGATATCCGAGAACAGGATCTGTATTTAGGAGAAACAACTCAGATTGTGATACAAGATGCTCTATATCTGCAACGGATAGTTCCGGAGATAAATCAGACAAAGTATGGATAGGAAATGATAAACGATAACTCAGTCGAGCATAAAGTTGAATGGCCATGTATCTGACCCGTTGTGCAAAGTTCATATCCCCGGTATAAACGGTTAAGGCATCCGGTGATATACTTGGCAAAAAACGGTTTGCCCCATATAATGTCTTCATAATATGATCCCACTATAGAGTATGGTAATGAAAGTTTATTTGGTATGGCCACGAAACAGTAGTAAGCGGGTTGCCCGGTAAATATAGCGTACGCAAACTTCTCATCGCGAAGTCTTTCGAGCGCTCCCTTATCTGCAAATATACCTTCGCAATAGTAATGCGCCACGGTCGTAAACACGTTTACGGATTCAAACACTGTAGGTGAACTTGTCTCCTCCGAAGACGCCGATATGAATTTCACATCATCTTCCAGATTCTCTGCCTGTCCATTTGTCTTGTATTCAATTAAATGTATCTGTTTGTTGTCAACGCTTCTATTGTAGCAATGATGCTCCTGGAAATAGTCCGGAAGAAAGATGGAGACATGGTGACCCCTGCTAAGCAGTTCTTGACCAATGACACTCATCTCCGTGCAGAGGCTATACAACGGAGGAGGAATCAGTAAAATCTTGGATCCTCTACAAAAGGCAGGGAACAGCGTCATCCAGAAGGCAGAGTATCGAACAACAGAGGATTTCAAATTCCTGAAAACGGGAAGATACGAATCAGTTATACTAGATATAATTCATCACTTTGTAGAATTTCACTGAAATTTTTCTAGGGTCAGCAGTGCAGCGCCTAATGTCATTAGTTCACCGCCACATATGTCACTACAGAAATGTTATTTCTACAATGAATGTTGAAACATTTGATTTTTTCAAAATTTCAAAAGAAAATATATATAAATAAATAAGCATCAAGACTGGAGTTCAATATTGCTAAAATTATTGCTAAATTGCAACATTTTCAAGTAATGGGAATGCACAGATTTTGACTATAGCACGCTTGGACTAAGAGTGCGAAATTTTAGGATTCCAAGGTTTGGAAAATGTAAAAGTAGAAGCAAAAATACCGATCTCCGTTCATTGGATGCGGTGAATTGAGGAGGTTTGTGGCCGGTGGAGGACATTGAACCACTTTCGGGTAAAGGTCTTATGTGGTGCGAGGTCATTTCCGGACACGTGACTGGCGGGTAGATGGAAAACAAGGTTGGTCCGAGAAAATGCGAGAAAATGGACGTAACGTCCAAATATGTGCTAAACCCCCGTGTTCGAAGGATTTAAGGACCACATCTGATCCAGATATAGCCTGCATTCAATCGCATTGAAGATCACATGGTGTAGAATACGGGCCGAGTGATGTCCACGTGACTATGACGTCAGCAGTTGTAGAGAAATGGCAGTTTTTCGCGTGCGCACTTCAAACATGCCTAACCACGACCCTATAGGCTAACCCATAGGGGCGACTAATGTATATTAGAGACGTATGTGGACCTGTCCAGTCCGTTAGAGTTAGCTCCCCTTGAGTACAGAGTTAGTGACTGAGTGACGTATGAGTGAGTTAGTGAGTGTCTAACGCCTGTCTTAACACAGCGATCTTTAACACTGGTGAGAAAGACCTGTACCCTCATACACACACTCACACACACGTACACATCTATACTTAGCTCTACGAGTGCAATCCGTGCTAAGGACTACACTGACCGGCTAGTCCAATGAGAGAACAACAGCAACAAGCCTATTGCGTGTCAAGCATTCTATTATTCCCTCCAGCGCAACACACCCAAGCTTGAGTAGCCACTTCGTGTCCGTTTACAATTCTCGTATGCTTTCGTCCGTTTATTGTCCAATCAGAATCCGTCATTTGCCGAAGTTCAATCTTCGGCCGTGTTCGCTTTTGTCCAATGCGAAGCCGACCTTTGAGAATCCACCCTAGCGTCGCGTCATTCTTTGGTCATTTTTGCTCTTGTTCGTGTTTAGTGGCCATTCATTCGCTCTGGCAGATTTCTGTATCGGCAGCATATCCTCAAATAGCTATTTTCGCTTTTGATCGCATTTTTCAGAGAGCCTCTGTGGGTGGTAATCTCATGTGATTTAACCTATCAGCGACCGTGTGGAGGGCCTGCCTGTCAGTGGTTAGGCTCTCGTTATCAGTGGATAGATTCTCGACAGTTTCTACATCATTATCTGCATCAGTGGGTCTATCGGCTTCTACATTCCAGGATCTGCATGCATCTCTAATGTTCAATAATCGCTCCATGTGGGTTAGCCTATATGGATGTACGTGTGTATGCTCAAGTGCGTTCCCGGGCGACTTTGTCCTTTCTTTAGTACTGATGGCGTGGCAGTCATATGGGCAGGAGTCATTCTTATTCTCCATCACCAAAGCTTCTATGTGAAAACATGCACGCAGATATGGCCCATAAATCGTTCAAAGACGCCCCTGCGCGCTCCTACTCTGCGACTGCACCCCTTGATGCCACTTCCAGTACATACCACCCCTAATGTAGTCTACACACCGAGAACTTCAGTGACACCTTGCACGACACATTTAGATCAGGGATGGTACCTATCTCGTCCAAGCACGTCCTTACGTAACCTAAACCCACCACTTTCGCTACTACACCTCAACTGCGCACGCGCATGACACCGTGCAGGCATATTCAGGTCCAGGATGGCCTTCACTTCGCCCAAATACTCCCTTGTGCACCCCTAAACTGCCCGATTTCGAGGGTTTGAGAGGACACCCTGCATGACCCATTTAGAGCAAGGATGGTCCCTTAGTCGCCTAAACACCTCAACTGCGCATGCACAGAATTACATCATTTCCAGTCACATAGTTTACTCCGCGAGCTCTTCAATATTAAACCTGACACGGCTCATTAACACTCAGGAAGATCTCCAATCGTTTAAACACGTCCATAGACAGCCTCAAAATTTCCGCTTTCGCTATAACTTCTCTACTGAGAATGCGCAACTTCCCCTCAAAATAACCCCAGTCCAAGAATACGCCACGAGCGCTTCAATGTGACACCTTGCCGGGCCCATTTGGTCCATGCGTAGCCCCCAGAAGTCTCAAGCATATCCCCATGTGCCCCAAAAATGGCATCTTTCGCACGTAAGTCTCGACTGCACATGCGCCCCGTGGGCTCGTTTCCGGTCCATATCACGCCATCCTTAGTCTACATGCCGAGCGCTTCAAGATTTGGGCTTCAAGATGAGACCTCCATTATATATTTGAAGCCAGCTGACGGGGGGTTTTCCACATTTTTTTTTTCGTTTTAATGTCCGTTTTGCCACACTTTCCCGGGAAATCCTTGTTTCACATCTACTCTCCTGCCAAGACACCAGAAGTGCCATAGAACCAGGTGCTACCTTTAACCAGTAAGTGACCATTGAACTTCCAACGGAAGTCACGGTTTGGGGTGAAACCGAAAGATCTGAATCTGCATTTCATGAGGTTATATCTGAATTCATGTGATTGATCCAGAAATTGTATTTGTAAATAAGAGCTTGCTAGTTTAGAGACCGAATACACCGCGTGTATACAGACAAAAAAACGCATACACGGGAACACGTGTTCAGATGTTGAGGGGGAGAATTTGGCTTAATGTCACACTAAATGTTGTTTCACTCATATGGTGACGGTCAGTTTGGTTGGTGGAGAAAGCCGGAGTACCCGGAGAGGACCACCGCCCGTCGGCAAGTAACTGACAAACTTCCACAGACATGCAATCTTGCCAAATGATACCTTTCACAAAGAATCTGTTCATGGTGATGATGATAGACTTACTTACATAATCAAAGCCGTGAATGACGTAAATAGCAACAGACTCTCAACGGGTTTCCCTCGTACCCACGCCTTTATGTGCTGACTGTTAGCGATAGTTCCCCTGTGTAAGCTTTAGCTGGGGCGACTGTCGGGATTTAATGCCTATACTTCAAACTGACTCTGCTATTTCATAAATTCATACACACGGAAATAAATGCAGTGACCTGAAAATTAATAGCTCCACGATGAAGACAATGGTGTTAGATAATATCTTTACCAGATAAGTATAGCACAGGTCTGAAACCTGAGAAGGACTATTTTGCGATTCAGTGGTGCACCCCTGACAACAAGATTTTGAGGGTTAGATATGCTAGTGGACATATTGGAGCGGTGGAGAATGCCTGTTGCCAGCTGCATCTCACTTTTCTACCCAAAGCAACAGATGAAGTGTCAACCTTCAACTCAAACATCGAAAAACAAATAAAAACAATCAATAACTTTAAGCGATGATAATACTGAAGAATAGTTCGAATAATGGGCGCACAAGTGCTATTTATGTGTGTTTGATCTGCGAATATACTCTTCTGATTGTGTGTCGTCACATTTTGGCAGAGGGATTGAAAATCCGAGCTGCTGATCAAGGAAATCGAGTACATCATCATAGTGTGTATACTGGGATAATTTCAGATTGAAATAGCGTTAGAATCACCCCACTTCCCGAAAATTCAAGAAACCGGTCATAGGTGTGTCTACTCTGAAGAATATGTTACACACTCAATGTAAATATGCAATTTGTGTCAGCACAAACAACTTTTCTTCTCTGTTATAGGACACCTTTTTGCATTTTTATAATCTTTATTTCATGCGAATTGGTGCTGTCATATGAAATAGGTCTTTCAATTATTTTCGCGGAAATTTTTTTTATTGACGACAGCTGAAAATTGAATGTCAGATCTGACGCATGCTATGATATACTCTTTCCTAATCAGTGACAGATTTTTGGAAATGGGATGCAGATCTCAGCTAATCTGCTCATATTTAGTACAATTTTCTTATTTTGAAAAATTAATACATCATATCCAATTTGATAATTATACACCAAACCTTACCTTGTGGTCTAACATACAATCTGAATTTTGCTTAAGCCGGTGCTAGATGCCGTGTGGATACTTCATAGTATCCACATGAACAGCTGCAATAAAAGCGCGGCTGAGATACTCAGGCTACGTCCTAGAATCCCCAATATTCTCGGGTTTGAATGTAGGGATGCTTTCCTGTAGAGTCCTATGGATGCTTTTTGTCGTCAGATGTCAATTTTTCCCACCTCTTGCATATCGCTCAAATTTATATCGCAATACAAACGATGACATAGTGCAAAGCTGATGCAACTAACCCCACCGCAATTATACCAAAATTTTAGTCGAATCAAACCATAAATTATATAATTCTGAAGAATATTTCATATAAGGCACAGATATATTGATGTCGATTTATGGAGCTGAATTGCACTGTTGTGGGTGATAACAATTTTGAGATGAAATGAAAGACTGGAAATATTGCAAATTTTGCACATAATTGGTCAAGGTAGTCTGATGTGGAATTATCACTGTGCCGTATTTTTAGAACCACCATTAATCGAAACGTAGGTGATTGTAACTAGTAATCTATCATAAGTATGGATGTATTCTTGAGATTGGTCAGCTGAAATGCACATTCTACCTTCCCTCCTACTTCTCGTTTCCACTTTCCTGATTTAGTTCATTAACTGTTCACAAATTACAAATTGACAGACTCCTCTCAAATGTCACCGTGGTGGCTTTGGGGTCATGTAGAAGTTGAGTATTAAAACCGGGGGAAATGTAAAAAAATCAATGATTATTACATGTGTGTCACTGAATGTGTGAAGGGAATACACTTTGTCGCATAGCAAAATTGAGATCAAAGGTCATTTTGACCCCATTTCAGGATATTATTGAAAATATTGTGTTGTAGTTGCAGTTCATAGGTGTAGATTATGAATTTAATTGAATTTATTCACCAAATAAAATACAGCAAGAAATCTCAGAAAATATTACCAGCAATAAAGAAATAGCCGCCTATGTGGTGGGAATAAAACTCCAAAGGGCTTGCTGTATCCCACGTGAACAGTAAATTATTTGACAAGCAGCGAGAATGCAAGACTTAGAAATGCGTAGAATGGTTAATGCTGTTATATTTTGAAAAGAATCATTAAAGAAAGAAATAAAAGGTCGTATATATACATAGAAAATCTCTACCGTTTCACTTTATGTCGATAAATAAATACGTGAGAACACGGACTATGGTATTATAATATTGGATATTAGCAGAATATTCAAATAACTAGTACCTAACTGTACATGGACTTGAATGAGATCATTACACCTACACACTGACAGAAGACGATAACAAACTCATAATAAGCGGAGTACAGAGATTGTGATTTTCATCAAACTTCATCTATGCTCTTATGACAAATAAGAAACATCGTGAGGTCAAACGGTCGAGGTCACTGTGTATCAATAATCAAGAATCATACTTATACACATGTAAACAAAAATTTTACAGACGTAAGCTGGTGCATTTGGGGGAGGCGTTGTGTCGGGTGTTAAGATTGTGATCAGGTTCAATGATCATCAAAAGCTCCGAATTACAAGCGTCTAGTCCGTCATTCATAATCCAGCCGTCGTCCATTAGAGAATATCCGCGTCCATAATCCAAAGACCTATTCCATTTCCATATAACAGTATTAGTAATGACACTATGCGTCAGACTTTGGTCCGAATCGCTCCCCATTACCATTGTTGGCTTATCCGCCCGTTAGTTGGATTATATCGTCTTTCCCTTGACATATTATCTATCTATTTCAAATCGGTAGCTCAGCTACTTACGTTGGTATTTGAAACACCATTAAAATATTAATCCCACAGATAAACTGGAGATATTACAAGTCACCCATAGCCGTATGTCGGTCCGAATGAGCCGAAATCCCGATAGACTTGTCGGTCATCCGCGCCTCGACGTTGGAAGTTATTGGTCGCTCATAAAACCTGTCTGGCAAAATTGTGCTAATCCTGGCATGGACATCACGGCGATTTTTTTAGTTCTACAGCCAGGAAGATCAAATTACATCTTATCGATGTGTCCAACCGATAGCGGAATGTTCTCTCTCTGGTTGGTTTGACATGGCTGAAAATGGATTTCCCAGCCGGTAGAAGCCGCAATCAACCGTTCTATTGTATTTTACTGATACAGGTAACTGGAGAACTCAGATCTCACTTCCACGTTGCACTGCGCATGTATAATAGTATACAAGCCACACAACTAACACCCCTGTTTAATTATTCACTTGTCTTCTGCTGTATTTTGTTAAGTTTGCTTTCCCTTATTAAAAGAAGATAACTATTTTATATGAGGCAAATGCCGTTAATACAGTCGCTATAATCGAACTTTGTTTTGGAACAACAAAATAATCTTTTGGGATATTTCATATATTCAATTAAAGTGGCCAGATTCCTGCACTAATGGAGACATTTGGTAAAGCAAATATGAGTAATATTTTTACAAAATGTTACTAGCTAATAATATGCCGATCCTTCTTCCCTGCCGCATCTCCGCAATATAATTCCCGATCGGTGAATGTGACTAGTTATTCACTTACATTTGATCAATAATCGCAACACGAGATTGTTATTCTTGGGTGAATAAATTGAGAGAATATGAGTATGGCGAGATTGGAGGACCGAAAGTTCCACATGTAATATAAGGTTGTGTTACTCAAGAATGAAATGCCCTAGCTTATATTATACCACCGGCATTTGTATAGGCGAGAACTTCGAATATTCCCATTTGAGGACAGGAAAAAAACGCATGCTTCCATAACCCAACTTCACCTAAAAATTAAACATTTATAAACAATGTTAGTATTTGTAACCAAATCAAACCTGTTTTTGCTATGCCTTATCTCCCTTTAGGAAGAATCCTACAAATAGTTAAAAACGAAAAGTTGTCTCCCCTTAGGGAGCTCTCTCAGCCCAGCTAGGTTACTTAAGCTCTGCCCAATCCATAATCTCCCTCTTTCTCGCTCTTATAGCCCGAGACGTGTGGTGTGCAAGGCCGTGGAGTGAGGGGCAGGATGGGAGGGTAATCAAAGCAAAAAGAGGTTTGATTTGGTTACAAATACTAACATTGTTTATAAATGTTTAATATTTGTGACCAAATCTACACCTGCTTTTGCTGTGCCTCACTACCAACATAAGGAGGTGGGCACCTCGGCCTTGTTGTAGTTCCAATAGCAGGCTGAGTAACCGCTGAGATGATCACGGACATGGCACACTAGTACTCGACAAGAGGGACCCTGGTCGGTGACGCTGTGGGTAGTCATTGAGTAATCATAATAGACAGTTGAATGTACTCATCCATGTAGCCGTGATCGTGGATGTGGTGCACAATTTTACCCTCAACGAAGGAACTCGAGCCCGTTGCGCTGTGAGTATTCGAGTGGTAATCAGTGTATGACGAGAAGTGGTCATGTTTGTTCCGCCAACATTGCATACAAGGTGCCCATCTTATACCACTCTTTAGTCCACAAGCCGTCTTATGTCAACTCTCTTTACTTTAGTCCCTGTTGCTGACACTGGTAAACCTGCAAGTAGTACTCACGAATGTGTCAGTTCTTGTAAGATGACTTGTGAGTTGACAGCAGCTGCCTCTCTTGAGATGATCTAGTAAGTTGGTCATAATTGCCCTCATGCACCAAACTCTCTGTACTTTAAACTTGAAACTGACACAAAGTATACCTAAAAACCAATACTCACCCTTGTGTCAGGTCTTGAAAGATGTCTTGTGAGTTGGCAACAGGCTGACCTGTTGAGGTGATCATGTAATAAGGAGGACATGTGATTAGCTGTGATGATGCCGTAAGCTGGCTGACTGTATAGGCTTACAGCACACTAAAACTCACCCAAAGAGAACCCGGGTCGAAGACGCTGAGGGTACTCGTGGATTAAAATCAAAAACTTGATTGTAAATGTGGTACACAATACTCAATAGAAGTAAAAACCCAGGTCGTGGAGACGCAGTGGGTGTAGTAATAACCATGCCTAAACCATACTCACCGATGAGACGGGTCTTTGTTGGCTGACTGACTGACCTATTGAGGTGATCATGTGATATGGTGGACTTATGAAATGGCTGATTAAATGTGATCTTGCAGCAAGCTGGCTGATTGACGGACTTGCTGCGCTGAACGAATATACCCCCTCCCCTCTTTTTTGGAAGTTACTGGACCACGTGCTGGGCAGCCACCAGCGGCCCAAGCGTGGTCACTCTATCTGATTGTACTGACATATATCTCAGATAGAAATCAGTGAACGTAGAATTTGCCGTCCATGCACAGGACTGGACAATGTCATGAAGGGATAAGTTCTTCCATAAAGGCCATGATGTAGCGATGGCACGAATTTCATGGGAAGAAGCAGAGGACAAAAGTGGGGGAGCGTCAATGGCAAGTTGATATGTCCACTTAATGGTTCGTACAGGGCATAACAGTAATTCGTCCTCAAGGTTACGAACAAAGTCTGATAAAGCAGGGATGGAGTACAAACGTTGAGCAGACGGACCTTGGCGCACAACTTCATTCTTGGCGATGAACTCAGGAACGGGACGAAAGGAAAATGCGAGACCAATCAGCCGTCCAGGTCAGAGATGATCTTTCCAGAGCGTGAAGATCAGAAACTCTAGACGCCAAAGCAAAAGCCGCCAGAAAAGCAGTTTGTAGGAAACAGCTTTAAGAGAGGCGGACTGTAAAGGTTCGAAGGGCGGACGAATCAGGGCACAAAGAACCACACCAATATCCCACTTCGGTAACAGCTGGCGAGTACGGCGAGACTGTAAGGCGAAAGCAGGTAGGAGAGCAAAGATATTGTCAATCAGACTAATGTCGATGCCGGTCGAAAGACGTAAAACCCTAGCCAAAGCAGACCGGAACCCCTCAATGGCGCTGATTTGAAACTTCTTATCACGATGTAGGTGAAGCAGGAAGTCAGCTACTAAGGAAAGAGAGCCAGAGTCGGGATCGGAATCACGTTCTCGGCACCAGGAGGCGAAATAGGCCCATTTCGATTGATAGAGCTGCGATGTGGAAGATCGATTGGCTGAAACCATCGTCTGTGCAACTTCTGCTGAAAATCCTTGGACTGTAAGTGCACTCTGGATAGTCTGCAGACGTGTAAGTTGAGCCACCGCGGGTTGTGATGTATTATCCCGTGAGGTTGACGCAACAGTCTGGACCAAACTGGAAAACGCTCGTCAAGCCTGGACATAAATCTCCAGGCGGTAACATCCCAACTTAGACACTCTAAACACGTGGCTGACGGTAACAAAGGTGACCTTTCGTGTGAGCATCAAACTAGACCAAAACTGCCGACACGAACGGCATGAATTAGAATTTACAGGGACAGATATCTCAGACATAATGTCTAAGAAATACAGCAAGAGAAAAACACAAGTTTAGCAAAGGTACAATCGAAGGTCAAACCAACAACAACCAAACCAGCACTCTATAGGACACTTCCTGATATGCACGACACTCGAGGAGGTACAAATAGAGAAAGAGGAAGATTAAGGATTGGGCAGAGCTTAAGTAACCTAGCTGGGCTGAGAGAGCTCCCTAAGGGTAGACAACTTTTCGTTTTTACTATTTGTAGGACTCTTCCTAAAGGGAGATCAGACATAGCAAAAGCAGGTGTAGATTTGGGTCACAAATGCACAATTTTAACTGCTCTGCAAACTGACCGAGCAAACTGACATCTCCACATTGAATTACATATACTTAACCCTATCTGGCCTGGGCGATTTGGGGTGTGTCGCAGCCTGGGGGGGGGGCGGAAAGTGCCCCCCTACATATTGTCTCTATCACTAAGGCTAGAGCACTGAAACTTACCACACAGTATCTTGGGTTCAAGCTCTACCGGAAAATGTAAAAAAAAATCCAAGATGGCCACCATGATGACGTCACAGTGACGTCATCTTCTCGGAAGCCATTTTTCGGCCTTTTTGGGGTCGATTTTTCGAAATTTTCATTTTTCAGATTTTTCTCTCGAAAAAAATCTTATAACATAGAGAATAATTAGTTTTGCATAAATAATATACTTTCAAGGCCTTTTAGGCAAGGAAAATGTGAAGAAATGGACCGAAAAGATGAAAAACACGACTTTCGCGGATACCACATGGCCGCCATTTTGAATTTACCCATGATACTCTACCCGGGGTTATATGAAAATAGACCCAAAATGACCCCAATAGGATAAGCTTAAAAGTGACCAAGTTTCAACTTCTCGGTTTTGTCGTTTCGGAGCAGCAGAGAAAAGTTCACTAGGGGGTGGCACTTTCCGCCCCCCCCCCCAGGCCAGGTAGGGTTAAGATAACAATTCATACTTAAGTATAGATATCACTGAGATATTGTGATGACATGTGGGTGTCACGATTAACACGTGAAGGTGACGTCAGAACTAGACTAATGACAACACAGTTTGTTTTACAACATAACACATTTAATATTGAGCTCAATACAATACAAAACACAGCCGCGGGTTACAAAATACAATAATTTACAAGGACATGACGAAAACGATCCATCTCTATTTTAACTTATCACCCGGAGATGAGAGGCGAGTAGAACTCCGGAACCCGCCCACACGCAGCCCAACGGTGTACGTCCACGACCTACGTCAACGTCTGTGTCGTCCCACCGTCCAACGAAATGGTCATCGGGTTTCACACGCCACGTCTCAACCATGAACCCATGCCTCGTCTTGCATGGCTAACATCACACCATCGCAGACGGATATTCAACGTACAAACAGGTTGTCTGCAATAATATAATTTGAGAACATTTTCCCATATTAAATACCCGAACTAGTCAACCATAACGGCACATATTATCAGAAACCTAACATTTTGACAAACAATGTGTAAATAACACAAACGTGTTTGTTTTTTTTTTGTTTTTTTTTACAGTGTAGTTCCCACTACGTTTCTAATAAACAAATACGTTACCGTTATATTATACCAATGCACATATATATATATCGTACATATACCCTACTCACGGATTTCACATCAAGTACAAACACAGTGAGTCTCCAGGGCGTTGTCGGCCACACCACGTCCTCACTCTGATACAGCTTGGCAGAGACTGACGAGGATTTCCTACACAAAAGCTGATTTACACAGAACAATACACTTGCACACGTAACACTACATATCCACAAACCTGTTTGACGGGTACGTTCCCAGTACGATCGGGAACAAACAACGTGCATTATTTTCATACTTGTACTTGACATTTACGTGTAACAAAACCTATTCCACAACATATTTTAAAATCAAAATATATTATTTCATATGGCACATCATATCCCGTAGTTATATTTGACCATAACACAATTGGCGTTTATAAACGCACCGAAATGAATCTAGGTCCGCGCCGATTATACCTCCGGCTGGGTAACCTCTCACAGAGTATAACGTAAACAGTGAAGATCATCTGTTTGATGTCAGGCGCTGTACCATAGTATAGCAACGTCTGCGAAAATACCAATTAGCTTACGGTCAATAAAGATTAGACATGGATTTGTGACAGTGGGAACGGTTATAGCATATGCAAACCTAGCAATAAGGTGTCTCTCTCGCTAAACTTTTTGCCTGAAATAATTAAGCGTGATTTGACAAGAAGACAGTTTTGATATTGTTTAGCTATCAGCTCCGTGGATTTAGAAACAACTCCGCCTGTTTGCCAACATCTTTACGCAACAACTGGCGGTCACATCGAAATTGTAAGGTAAACAAATTTGGTTGAATTCAACGACTGGAAGTTGTGTGTGTGAATTATGGGGGAGGGGTATAGGTGAGAGAGTGAGGACGACACAGTAAAATTTCAAAACTGTGGGTTAGATGTATCAAATTTTTTTCCTCGATACATGAATATGAAATATCAAGATTAATAACGTGGATAAAATTGTTCCCTGTATTACACAAACCCGGCAATCCGCTGCTGGTCAGCACTATAACCATTCCCACATGTCCTCACAATATCTCAGTGATATCAATACTTAAGTATGAATTGTTATCTTAAGTATATGTAATTCAATGTTGAGATGTCAGTTTGCTCGGTCAGTTTGCAGAGCAGTTAAAATTGTGCTTTTAGGTGAAGTTGGGTTATGGAAGCATGCGCTTTTTTCCTGTCCTCAAATGGGAATATCTCGCCTATACAAATGCCGGTGGTATAATATAAGCTAGGGTACGTCTCTTAACCATTTCATTCTTGAGTAAGACAACCTTATATTACACGTGATACTTTCGGTCCTCTAATCTCGCCATACTCATATTCTCTCAATTTATTCATCCAAGAATAACAATCTCGTGTTGCGATTATTGATCAAATGTAAGTGAATAACTCATCATACTTACCGATCGGGAATTATATTGCGGAGAATATGCGGCAGGGAAGAAGGATCCGCATATAATCTACAGATTACATTCTATTAGGAAGCCTTTTTCGATATAATGAATATATATTATTAGCTAGTGACATTTTGTAAAAATGTTACTCATATTTGCTTTACCAAATGTCTCCATTAGTGCAGGAATCTGGCCACTTTAATTAAATATATGAAATATCCCAAAAGATTATTTTGTTGTTCCAAAACAAAGTTCGATTATATCGACTGTATTAACGGCATTTTCCTCATTTAAAATACACAGTTATCTTCTGTTAATAAGGGAAAGCAAGTGAATATTTAGACAGGGATGTCAGTTGTGTAGCTTGTATACTGTTATACATGCGCAGTGCATCATCGAAGCGAGATCTGAGTCCTCCAGTTATTTGTATTAGTAAAATACAATAGAACGGTTGATTGCGGCTTCTATCGGCTGGGAAATCCGTTTTCAGCCATGTCAAACCAACCAGAGGCAGAACATTCCGCTATCGGTTGGATTCATCGATAAGATGTAATTTGATCTTCCTGGCTGTAGAACTAAAGAAATCGCCGTGATGATCATGTCAGGATTAGCAAAATTTCGCCAGACAGGATTATGAGCGACCAATAACTTCCAACGTCGAGGCGCGGATGACCGAGAAGCTTATCGGGATTTCGGCTCATTCGGACCGACATACGGCTATGGGTGACTTGTAATATCCCCAGTTTATCTGTTGGATTAATATTTTAATGGTGTTTCAAATACCAACGTTAGTAGCTGAGCTACCGATTTGAAATAGATAGATAATAAGTCAAGGGAAAGGCGATATAACCCAACTAACGGACGGGTGAGCCAACAATGGTAATGGAGAGCGATTCATACCAAACTCTGACTCATAGTGTCATGTGATATCCATGTTGTTAGGAACTCGTATGGTCTGTATCGGTAACACTCGTCATGGTATATATTTTCTGCTTCTTGACACTGTACGTGTTATCTACTCCGCGCATTGCAGTAAACGCTGTCTTAGAACTTCATTTTTATATAGTATAGTTTTATTCTTTATAGTGGTAGTTACATGGTCCACGTTTTACACAAGAATTCAAGGTCATAAATTTACCCAGCCCTAACTGGGCTTATCAACCACTACAAACAATAAATATTCCCAGAATGCCACGTGGTTCAAGGTGAAAATACTTTTTCACTTATTTTACGATTCACTGACTTTGTGAAATGACACATTTTTCTCGTATAATGGTCAAAGAGAAAATCCATCTTGTCACCACAGGTAATATTTACATCCCAGTTAACTCCCCTTACCAATTCTCGCCTTTCAATCTCATACAATTTACAAACAAATATAGAGTGTTTTTCATCTTCCACTTGTCCACTATCACAAACTTCACATATTCTTTTATCCATACTTTCTCCGCTATCTGCCCACTTCCACTCTCAGGGGCAAGACACCACAGCGTAGCTGGGCGCACAGTGATCTATCAAATTTTGTCAAATTAAGGATACAGAGTCCTCCTGCAGACAATTTACACACCCACTTGAATTTTTTTTTTCACAGCCAGTATTTCTCAGGGATTCCAGGTTTATAAATGTGTTCACTATAAACATATTTGTAGTGAAGATATTTGGATTTTAATAAAATTGATTTCTAAAATGAACCCTCTTGTAAAAACTGGCTATTTCCAATAAAGTATTTCACCTATCCTGGTTAGTCTATAGCCAGTTACCTTCACAATACACAAACGACCAACAGCTTAATCGGCTGTCAGCGGGTGCGCAATAATCTGTTAAATTTTCACACCTCTAAAAGTAATCAAAACGGGGAACTCAGAAAAATATATTTAAACCTAAAATTACCCTATTTAGAATTTGAATTTCCTTTTTTTTCCAACAGAAGGAAGATCTAATTTAGAATATTGATGTTGGGTAACAACTGTAAAAAAATGTATGTTTTCTTCAGCCAGGAGGGCTCTGTATCCTTAAACATGAGATAATTTTCTGTTTTATAGTCGGACTTAAATTCAACATACGTTCTTAATTTAGGTTTCATCACCGAAGCATTTTGAAAATAATTAAAATCACGCGATACAGTTTCCTCAAATACATGAACCATATCCAATTCAGCAATTTTTTTTATTAACATAGGTAATCCAGTCACCTTGTTGATCAATATCCCAGAGGAATATCTGTTTGGCTAACATGGAGTTACTCATTACAATTAACCGGTTCTATAATCGTATTATTTCAACATTTCTCACAGACTTTAATCATGGTCACCCAAAATTACCATAGATTGCATCCAGTTGCGTCAATTTATGTACCACGAGATAAATGTCTTTGTGCTAGGTTAACAATATTATTACCCGGCCGCAAGGTACTTTTTTGATTCCCCATAAAGAGACCCCATAAAGGACACATTTATCGAACAGCGTAGTATAAGTTCGGAAACCGAGATCTGATATATATCGACACTTACTAATAATGGCTCCAAGTGCTCTTCCACCAAATTCAGCCAACAGTTTAGCACACGTGTCAAACTTCATGCACTCATTAAAAACAACTCCCAAATATTTATCATTTTCTGCATAATTTAAATTCGTTTCTCCTATTTTGAATTTAAACTCACTTCTCTTTTTCCATGTATTTGTAAAATGTATTACATTGGATTTCTCTATATTTATGTTGAACCGCCATTGCGTGCAGCAACTATTAACTTTGTCAAGCAATAACTGAAGATCAGTTTCCTTTTCAGCTAAAATAACGAGGTCTCCAGCATAAGCCAACACAGATACCTTTGTATCATTTGATCAATGGATTCCAACATCACATTTTTTTAATTTCTCAATAAGACCATTTATAAAGATAGAAAACTAAGTTGGGGAGAGGATATCGCCTTGTCGTACACCGCAATGCGTTTCAAACCAGTCAGTTAAATAATTATTGACTTTAAAAGCCGAGAGTGTACTACCATACATTCTCTTAATAGCTTTGTACATTAACCCATTTATCCCATCCTCCAACAACTTGAAATTCAGTAAATTCCTATTCACCAAATCAAACGTCTTTTGTAAATCAATAAAACAGGCCAGAATTTGTTTCACGGAAGTAATAACGTTGCTAACAATATTATTCAAAGAAAAGATAGGATCTGTACGGATCTGCCCTATCCACTTCCTGTCTTTCAATAACTCTATTTAATTCCGTATCTGATATAATCTTTAACGGAGTTTTTCAGTAGACATAATGCATGAAGTCTAACTTCCATTTCCCACCTAATCAGTTTTGTCTCGGTGCAGGATGTATTCAGGATATTCCGAAGGAGGGACTATGGCTATTTATGATGGGAAGAAATAACAATCATATACGTACACTGTCACCTCAATGGAGGTGCACTCCAGGGATGTTTCCATTCCGCATGAAATAGACTATGGGTCCGTTTTTCGGTCACCAATTGTCGTAAAATGTCCAACTCAAATCACTTATATGTATATATTTTCTGAAAGAGCAAGATTAAACTATTATTTTAAGATATAGCACTGCTATGTTATAGAAAAATGAGTGTCGAACATTCTCCTCCAAGTTTGCTTCATTTTTTCCAGAAAACCCCTTAAAATGTCGAAAAATGGTCAAATTCGGCTCGATTTCGAGAAAAATCTGTAAGAGCGATTTCAATTAAACTTCTTACTCACGTTCCCTGGTCCGGTCTCAACTTAAAAAGGCGAAAAAAAATGAGGGTCAACCTGTCCGTTTTTGTCAGATTTTCTTCCCGTAAATGAGTCCTGATTTTTAGGCACACCCAAGGGGCATAACTGAGGCAGAACAAAATTTACTCCATGATCCCGATCAGCGTGCCAGCCATCGATCTGTACGTGTTCGTTTGCAGCGTTGATAATGCTGTATAGGATGGCATTATAGATATAAGCTATTAAGAAGATTAGAAGAATTATGATGTAGCAGAACACGGGCAGTCTATCGTATTATAAAATTAGACCGGGGCCATTACTACGAAAATGTGGAGGGCCACCAAACAGAACCAACAGGGCATCACAATCAATCAGAAATATGTTTGAATCACTTCATTGGTCAATTGCTTGGTTTATTTTCCTTGGCTGATGGATAAAATTG
Organism: Hanleya hanleyi; assembly: GCA_036873755.1. Lineage (NCBI taxonomy): Eukaryota > Metazoa > Mollusca > Polyplacophora > Lepidopleurida > Hanleyidae > Hanleya > Hanleya hanleyi. The sequence continues at coordinate 38,150 of JAVTVY010022023.1, forward strand.
ATAGCAAATCCAGCCAATCATAGAGCCTCTGTCATGGTTAATTATACAAACACTTCACCCCAAAAATCTCTGTTCGTGAATTTCAGTACATATGCAGTGTGAAATAAGTTTCTACTCCGTAATGGTAGAATAGCGGTGTAAGAAGAGATAGTCGGATGTAGTTCCACTCTCCTATGCCCTGTGGTGCCGTGAACAAGTGTACTCACTCTTTGCGCATGATGTTTGTTTCATCCCTTGTACTCATTGACTGGATTGCTTCCAACTCTCTTTTCAGTATAATGGCATGACATAATACACAACCCAGCTTACCGCCAGGACAATATTGCACCTTGAACCCCCTTTGCACTCATCCGTAACCACAAAGAAGCTTGCTCCAACTGATGGGAAGAAGGTTTCATCTGCAGCGCACTTATTATTCGAGATTTCGTATTCGAGTACAACACTCACAATGGAGCCCTCGACACAACGCATTCTGATGGGGTTATTGTTGGACTTCCATGTCACATTTCCGATCCTCAGATTCGCATGTACAATGTACATGTGAAATGGAGTGCATCATGCCCACTTTTCCTCGAAGAAAAGCAGGGATCTTGAAGAAATATTACATTCCATTTGACTGGAATTTTGAATTTGGTCACGGTCCTCTGCTCTAGGGTTATGCAAATATGCTTAAACTGACCCCAAGATGATAAACAATAAAGTCGCGGAGTACATGTCAGCTCTCGTTTCTTCTCGTTCCGGAAATAATTAGGATTCAAAGCCTGGCACGGCTGAACACTCAATTATTTCTCTCTTTGTATCTAATACACTGTTCTCGGACGACTGAGGCATACAGGTGTTTCATAATTATGCCCCCCCCCCCCTAATTAGAGGGTGGGGGCATATAACGATCGCTTTGTCCGTCCGTCTGTCCGTCTGTCCATCCGTCCGTCTGTCCATCCGTCTGTCCATCTGAATTTCTTGTCCGCGCGATATCTCGGTTAATATTTGATGGACAGGATATTGAAACTTGCATGGAATGTGGCCAGTGCCCCGTAGTTGTGCAGCGAAGAGTTTTTTCCGAGTTCCGGTATAATTTTCAAGAGTTATGGCCCTTTTTCTGAAATCTCTGTGAATGGGACTTGTCCGGTCTGGATCTTGGTTAATATTGTATGGACAAGTGTGAAATTTGCATGATATGTGGTCAGTACCCCACAGTTGTGCAGCGTAAAGTTTCTCTCCGTTTCGCTTATATTTTCAAGAGTTATGGCCCTTTGTTCCTGAAATGTCCGTGAATTGGGACTTGTCCGGGCTGGATCTTGGTTAATATTGTATGGACAATTATGAAATTTGTAGGGTATGTGGTCAGTGCCCTGTAGTTGTGCAGCGTGAAGTTTCTCCGCGTTTCGCGTATATTTTCAAGAGTTATGGCCCTTTGTTCATCAAGTTTTTGTGAATTGGGACTTGTCTGGGCTGGATCTCGGTTAATATTGTATGGACAAGTATGGAATTTGCATGATATGTGGTCAATGCCCCATAGTTGTGCAGCGTGAAGTTTCTCTGCTTTCGGTTATATTTTCTAGAGTTATGACCCTTTGTTCATCAAACCTAAGTGAATGGGATATATTTATTTGTCCAGGCTGGATCTCAGTTCATAACCGATTTGGACTGGGAAAATGGCTATAAAATTGTTATTCTACATTCCAAAGCAGGCCACATAGGTATGAAGTATGAAATTGCTCCAAAACGAGTGAATTGGGTGCAAGATTCAACGTTCACGATCGCTTCATAATGTCACCAAAATATACTCCCAAGGAATGTAGGTCTCATAACCAGATCACATTTTTGGATTTGTCGAAAGCCCCGGGCGACCATCTTGCATCAAAACATTGTATTATTAATTGTTGGTCGATACTTGCAATATGTATTATGCGAGGCATGCCGAAAATAAGTAACTGAAACAGAATTTTTATAATTATCCAAATTAGGCCTCCACAGACCAATACAGAGCAGAACAAAGGCGGGCAGTGTCAGATTAAAGCGGAAAAGGGGGCGGGGGGGGGGGGGAGGCGCATACAATTGATATTGCTTCCTTGCTGTGTTTGCTCTACTTTTATGAATCTTTTCAACAAGAAATTTGTTTTAATTTAAATTGCGATTTGGTCATGATTGTTGTGCATATACATACCTTGTGATCGGCCATAGGCTACCAAGCCACAAAGAACCAACGCAAGCAAGTAGAGTTTCACCTGAAGGAGAAATCATTAAAAAGCATGTTACCGGTACATTTAGATGGATTATTCTGCATGTTCGGGAGATAAGGAGCAGAAGCAGTGTCATATTCGGCATTTAGTCAACAGTAGTTATTCATAACGAATGTATGTGTCCAAAAATAAAAAGACCTATAAGGCACGATACGCACTAAGGTTCAAGCAGTCATTAAAAAAGGAATCGTTTCCAATTATCACTCGAGATTGAATCGTTCATTTCGTCAAATTTTCCCGAAGTCGCGATTTTTCAGGGCGGGAGTGAATGTTTATTTCTTCACATTAAACGACTGATTCGCATTTGCTTTGCGGATTTTTTTTTCTATAGGCATTCCTTTTTCAATCGTGGAAATTTTCTTGAATAAAAAACAATATCGGGACTCGATGCAAATTAAAAGATTAAGATTATTGCCGAAGGTAGCGCAGCAAGGTTCAGCCTAAATGACCGGTATCTACAGTCGAATTTCAGTTAGAATAATTCTATTTTTTCCTTCTGTCTTCTCAACATTTCTTTGCCTCTACAAATCTACAGCGTGTTTCTTCTCAGTTGACATTAAAGTTTCTATGCTGGGTATCGGCCGATACATGCACGTATAACACCACCATAGCGTGTTTCTTCTCAGTTGACATTAAAGTTTCTATGCTGGGTATCGGCCGATACATGCACGTATAACACCACCATAAGCTTTAAGGTAATATAGTTTCGGGAGTTACAACGTATAGACCGAAATTTTTGTCTCCGCGGCAGTGATTGGACAATTGTATTGGGGTCCAATCAGATGTGACATCTGATTTTGAGTGGAATTTTGGAGGGAATTGTCATTCTAGCTGCAGTTTTCGCACTGGCAAGACGTGTTTTGCTAAAATTTTTGTCAGCATGGATTTACCCGCCAGTCATGTTCCCGCTCAGGGTGAGTTGAACAAGGCTATATTGGATCAGATCAAGAAGCAAAGTGTCAACCAGGAGAATTCCTTCATGGAGAAAATAGATAAGCTGATCACGGCCAGGTTGTCTGGCATCACGTGGGATCTTAATCAGACGTCGCAAGAAACAGTGAAAGAAATTAAGAAAATCAAGTATGCGGAAGTCCCGAAATTCAAAAAAGTTTCCCACGAGGAGCAATTTAAGCACAACGTTAAACTTTTGGATGCGTTGGAGGAGTCCAAAGAAAGTATTACCAAGGAAAATTTGGATCGTGCGGGTGAGTGTGTCGAAACGGCCATCAACTTAATAAAGGAGCGCCAGAAGTTAATATTGCTGGCCGACCAGTCTGATTATGGCTGGAAGACTGTACAGGAATATAATAAACATGCCCTCGCCGAGGACAGTGAGGGCGAGAAACGGATCGTCAAGGCGGAAAGTCAAGAAAGTGAAAGAAGCGCGGTTCAACCGGTCACGAAAGAGGCGCTTTCACGATGCAGGCTCGGGTGCACGGGCGGACGACAGCGGGCCGTCGCAGGAAAAGAAAACCAGACGTCCCGGGGTCTGTTTTTCGTGTGGGAAGGAGGGACACTGGAAAACTCAATGTGTGATGAACAGAAAAGTTATTACTGACGCCGTTGGTAGAAGCTGGCACATGGATGCAAATTCTAAGTTAAGTATAGATTTTGATCAATCTAGTTTTGAGGACGGAGATAGTCCTAACGTTGAAGAGGACCATATCGAGTCACGGTTAGAAGGCCTAAATCATTGTAATGTAGAGAGCATAGAAGAATTTGCACAGTTTGTAAATTCTAATGAGGTTAATACGGGTTCGATCGATAATGTTGAACAAGGGAATATTGTGTCACCTAGGGGTAGATTGCGAGAAAACATTCAATTTTGGCGGGACATTGGGGCGTCTGATTTTGTGCTAGACACAATACAACATGGCTATAAATTGCAGCTTTTAGAACTTCCCGGTCCAATTTCTCTTCAAAACAATCGTTCGGCTTTTGAACATGGAGAGTTTGTTCAAAAGGAGATAGAAACCTTATTATCTAAGTCTTGCATAAGCGAAGTTTTTGATCCGCCCAAAGTGATTAACCCTCTAACGGTTTCGGTTAATTCGGAGGGAAAACCGAGACTTATACTCGATCTGAGACATGTTAATCAGTGTCTTTAATGCAGAAGTTTAAAATGGAAGGTGTAGACACAGCCAAGCATATTTTTCAAGAATGTCAGTTTCTATTTACATTTGACTTGAAATCGGCATATCACCATTTGGAAATATTTGAAGACCATAGAACTTATATGGGGTTCAGTTGGGGCATTGACGGAGTTCAACATTTCTATGTTTTCAATGTCTTAGCTTTGGTTTGAGCACTGGGCCATTTATTTTTACCAAGATCGTCCGGCCTTTGATCACAAAGTGGAGGGGACAGGGGTTTCATACCCTAGTATTTCTGGACGACGGAATGGGGGGTGCTCCCGAACTAGACAAGGCACACGAGATCAGTGCAATTGCGAAGGGCGATCTCTTGACAGCTGGGTTTATACTTAGCGATCCAAAATGCGATTGGACACCGACACCGGTTAAATCATGGCTGGGTTGTATATTCGATCTTGGGGAGGGGAAGATATACATTACAAATAAGCGCTTGACCAAGCTGATGAACACACTTCAAAACATAAGGAATATGGCGCAGTCCAATGATGATGCAAAGGTCTATGTCAAAATTCTGGCATCGGCAGCGGGACAAATCATTTCTATGAGACATGGCATTGGTGCAATCTGTCGACTTCAGACTAGACAAATGTTCTGGTGCATTGAGAGTAGGACCTCCTGGTGGGCGAAGGTCAAAATTACCGAGGGGGTGAGACAAGAAATAATGTTTTGGATTCAGAATCTAGACCGAGTTAATGGGATAAAATTGAATCCAATCCAGCCTACAGTCTCCAGCATGGTATACTCCGATGTGTCAGCGTCAGGCTTTGGAGGTTATTCGATTACCGAAAAGGGGGAGTTGGCTTCACACGGGATGTGGACATGCGAGGAGGCCGTGCGTAGCTCGACTTCGAGGGAACTAAAGGCAGTTATCAGCATTTTGGTTGAGCAGGTAGATTTTCTGAAGGGTAACGCTATCACCTGGTATACTGATAATCAGAACATTAAAACAATAGTGAGCAATGGTAGCACAAAACAAGATCTTCAAAGTTTAGCTATTGAGCTGTATGAAATTTGCCAAAAGAATGACATTTCTTTGTGCATAAATTGGTTACCACGTGAGCAGAATCAAAAAGAAGACGAGATAAGTAAGATTGTGGACAGAAATGACTGGGCAGTGAACCGTAGAGTGTTCAAAAAGCTAGAAGGCAGCTGGGGGCCTTATTCGATGGATAGATTTGCTTCCCCATACAATGCGCATTGCGGAAGGTTTAATACTAGGTTTTATTCCCCAACTGCGGAAGCAACGGATGTTTTCTCCCAGAGCTGGGCGGGGGAAAACAACTGGTTGGTACCTCCCACTTCATTGATAATGAAAGTCATTAGAAAATTAAAATGTGAGAAAGCTCACGGTACGGTAGTTGTCCCGCTTTAGCGTTCATCGCCATATTGGCCATTGCTATGTACGGATGGGGGACATTTCAGATCAGAAGTAGTTGATTGGAAGGATTTGCCAATAGTGCAAGATCTGATCTTACAAGGCAAGAAACATAACAAAATGTTTGGTCAAATGCCACTTCCATTCCGAATGTTGGCTCTCAAATGGAGCAAAATGGCGGGGGATACAGATTTGGCTTTCTATAGGCCAGGGAAAGGATTTTGTACAGCCTGGCTAGGCTACTGTAATGCCTGTTTAGGGTGATTATAAGCTCCAGAGGAGTATAACAGGCGGAAGTGCTCCAGGGGAGCAGGCCTGATGTGCATTGTCACATTTTTGCTTTGAGGAAGCAAGATATACATGTAGGGTAAAAGGGGATATTGTATTCACAAGCGTTCAAAAGTACACACCACATATATGTATTGGGAGGTTGCTGAGATTTGTTTGCTGTCTATTCCATTGTACACAGGATTAATACTGAAGGAAGAGATATGGAAAGAGAGGGATAAACCAGCGCACATGATGAACACCATGAAGCTTTACATGGGAACCTCCAAAGCAGAGAGTACCAACAAGAAGTATTCGTCAGCTTTCCAGAAATGGAGGAAGTTTGCCAATGACAATGACGTTGGGCTGTACTTGATGTTTATAGCGGAAAACTCTGGCAGTGTAGCAGCGGTGGAGTCTGCTCTATATGCGATTAAATGGGTTCATGAATGTAATGATCATCCGTCTCCTTCCGAATCAAAGTTCATTCACAATTTGGTTGATTTCATTAAGAGGCGTTTCTCGAAACCTGTTAATCGCAAGGACCCATTAGACAAATCAGTGTTGGAAGCCATATGTACCAAATACTGTGACAGTGATGATTTGAAGACTTGTAGAGATGTTTGCATGATGGTTTTAAGCTTTTCTGGGTACCTTCGATTCAGTGAAATGTCACAAATAAAGGGAAATGATTTGGGGGTTTTTGATGATTACATAACTGTGAATCTGAGGAAATCCAAGACGGATCAATATCGAAAGGGCAATCTCGTTATGATAAGCAAGTCGAGTCCCAGTTGCAATTGTCCTGTGTTTTGGATAGATAAATATATGTAAAATGGCAGATATAGAGCAGGGCAGGGATGATTTTTTATTTAAGCCGATTTATTGTTCCAAGCGCAGAAAGAGTTTAGTTAAGGTATCGAAAGGAGTTAGCTACACAACGTACAAAGAATGTATTTTGAAGCTTGTGAGGGAATTTGATCCATCTGCTAACATAGGGACGCATTCGATGCGTTCAGGGGGAACAACTCTGGCCGCCAACTCTGGAGTGGATCTTAGACTACTGAAACGCCACGGTCGATGGAAATCAGAGGCGTATAACTGCTATATTGATGATTCAAATGACTTGAAACTTAGTGTAACAAAGTGTATGAAAATGTAAACTTCTTCACTTGCCCTAACTTTGGTATTCTAGTAAGACGAGGCATACATGTGTCTGTGCGAATAAAGCCGCAGCCAGTCCTGTTTTGATAGAGAGAACTATGGTGTTTATGTTCTTTGCTTGTTAGGGGTGGAGGTGTCGTTAGCTGTAGGGGAGACATATAGTTTCGGGAGTTACAACGTATAGACCGAAACTTTTGTCTCCGCGGCAGGGATCCGATTTTGAGTGGAATTTTGGAGGGAATTGTCATTCTAGCTGCAGTTTTCGCACTGGCAAGACGTGTTTTGCTAAATTTTTTCTTGGAGATAAGGGTATCTGAAATGTTTTTCTGTTAATCATATATTGGATAGATTAATTATACCGATGGTAAGGTGGATGTATTTTTTATGGAGCTTAAGTTTTCTGTATTATAGTGTATCTTACGCTTTCCAGAGCTTTTAAGGTTACATGTAATGCCTTTTTTTATCTCTGGTTTTAGTGCGGGGGTACATAGAGGGTATACATGTTTGTATACTATGTATGTAACAGTTAGGTTACAGAATTGCAGGTATTTGAAATAACCTGCGCGTCTAGTAAGACGAGGCATACATGTGTCTGTGCGAATAAAGCCGCAGCCAGTCCTGTTTTGATAGAGAGAACTATGGTGTTTATGTTCTTTGCTTGTTAGGGGTGGAGGTGTCGTTAGCTGTAGGGGAGACCGACCGTATATCATAACAGATTATCGGTAGAAGATAATATGCCCTAGCGTACTTTTTCTAACTACATTTTTTTTTCAATTTTATTTTTTTGTTATAACTGCAAACACTGCCACAGAAAACCCAGCCTACCGGACTCAAATAAAATATGTTGGTTAATCCGCTTCGTGTTCTCATTTAGTACAATCTGAGTGGTAAGCGATCACCACATTTTCTTTTTTGTAAAATTAAGCAATTTACACATTGTAATAGCACTAAAAGTTGCATCATTTAAAAGCCTGATATCAACGCCTGTAACACGTAACATGTATATGTGTTTTTTTATATTGCGCAAGCTCATTACATTTTATCTTTAAATCCCCCTTTCCAGAATTGTCAGAATTCCCAGATTGCCAAACAGGCGGGACGGAAAAAAATGAATGCGTTTCTAAAACGGAATCTGAACGGAAAATGAGGTAAGAAATCTCCAATGGATTGACTTGTGAACATCCGTCTTCGCACGCTCAAGTCGAACACTATACGTGTTGCCTTGGTCGAATATCACCAATTATCTCATCAAAATACCCTATGGTGATGTCATAGCTCTACCAATATTACATGGTCCATATTATTATAACAGTTAAAGTGAGTCGAACGGGCACGTACATATATACCTTATTACAACTTGCTATATGGTCGAAGATATCTTCTCAGCGATGGTTCACCGGATATTGGGTCTGTTACAAACATATCTTTTGGCAAAACATAGCTGTCCCAGGAGAATTGAATCCGCTGAATTGATGTTGGTTTATTATACAACATTGACTGATTTTCGAACATCCTCACAAATAAAGTTCATCTGTTAAACCCATCATATGATCTTTGTAATAATGAATTAACTTACCGGCATCATACCTTTCCCGAACACGTTCATGTTGTCAACTTAGTCAACCAGAAGTTGCAAAAATAACACTCCAGATAGACTGTACACATAAATCCACGCACATCAAACTTATATAACGGACGTTGCTGGATTGTTTTACATATTGGGGATCTCGTGACGAATCCTTTCAATCAAAATGAGACACATAGGCGTCCGATTGAGATATCATAGATTGGGGCGGAGAATTGAGGGATAAAGAGGGTAGAACAAAATAATACTGGTGATCAATCCCGGGCATAGCTGAGCGGCCAATCGAATAGTGAGCATGGAACGATATAATCGATCAGTGTGCACTTTTATTAGAAGATGAATCCATAGCGATATGCTTGAATAACAGTGTAAAGATCACGTGATGATTTTTCTTGTAGTAGCTAAATTTAACAGTCATAACATTTCTGGTGACACCGATTGGAAAGCGAACATTGTGCTGAATACTATAGGAATTATATAGACGTATATGATTTTTGGTCATCATTGGAAAGTATCAGAAATTTAGTCTGCTTAAGTTACTGTTATGCCAGGAATATACAGGCAATCCAAAGAGATTGGTGATTTATTTGTTGACCTGGGGAACTAATGATATCTTCGATATTGATACACTATTTAAATACAACTTTTGAAATAGTAGACATGGCATTACATTAACGAAGGGTATACACTACTGACCACGACTTTGTAATTAATTGTTCTGCTTTCTCAATATAATATTAGTGGGGCCGTTATAGAGCAATTTTGGGTGGAATTGTGCATTTTTGGTTACAAGTACGAAATTCTGCACACCGCTAATTTGAAATGTGCTCTTCCATTTAAGATCGGGACACAACATCTCTGACCTCATTCTCGCAATCAAGCGGCATTATCTTCGAAGATGTTTAACCTGCCGAATTTTGGAGCAAAAAAACTTTCGGACAGACACTGCCTTTATAATCATATTTGGATGGATGAGCAAATACTGGGCAGTTCAATTATTTCATTTGACCTCATCCTCTCAAGTCAGGGCGCTTCTCCCCGGGGATGTATGCCTTTTGACGCTTCGAGAATCTTCAGGTGGACGTTATCTTGACAAACGGTTTTACGCAATGATAATATGTCTTTATATCAACAGATACTGAAAACTATGCGCCCTGATACTCACAAGCCACGACGTTGGTTTGTAGGATTTTTTTGTGCATTCATGGTATTTACAGCCTTTTCAGTTCGACGCTACATTTACAAGGAGTGATGCAGATGGAACAATGAGACACCCGGGTATATTCGCTATATTCTCATATTTTAAATCGGCCTCTCAAACCAGAGCTTTGATCCCGATAATTTGAGTCAGGACGTTTCGGGAGCCTCCAGGGAGCTGATTAGAGTTATCATCCAATTGGAAGTTCAGATCCGCTGAGTCAACTGGAATATAAAAGTGAAAGCATATAGCTACAAAAAATGTCGGTAACCCATAACAGAAACATATGAAGTAGAGTATTTGGAAATTGGGCAAATGGCATAACTCGTGAATGCCATATAATTACGTACTTTCAACCTATCATACTCAACGGTGTGGTTTAACCCTACCTGGCCGCGGGGTGCGGGGGGGGGGATCAAATGGCCCCCCTTACCAAACTTTCTGCGCTATCTCCGGAACGACAAAAAATGGAGAGCTGAAACAAAATTTCTGCTTTTCCGCAGTGAAAAGTGGACAAAAACCATTTTATTTCACATCACATTAATATTTACTAATGAGTCATGCAGTTTTTGTAGAGAAATTGCATAAATAAAAAAAATCGACAAAAAAAAAATGACCAAAAATGCCGTTTTTGAAAATGACGTCAATGTGACGTCATCAGGGCGGCCATCTTGTTTTTTTTTACATTTTCTGGTAGAACTTGACCCAAGGGTATAGTGTGGTAAGTTTCAGCCTCCTAGCTCAAGTGGTAAGAAAAATAATTAGGGGGGAGGGGGTGGCATTTCTCCCCCCCGCCCCTCCAGGCCAGGATAGGTCCCAAAAAGCCCAGGCCAGATAGGGTTAATATATTTATTTAAATATATTCAACGAATGGATTGATCCATATCAGCTCAATTGATCCATATCACAGAATCAGCACTATGCCACAAAGGGCGAAACTGATGGTTCAAACGAGATCTAAACGAAGGGACACATCTGAGATTCACATAAGATTCATGCCATTATGGTGTATACTCTACCATGTATGGGATTAGCCAATTCCACCATAAATAATATTACTGACACAAATGCGTAAAGTTTGATATTGCGTTTTACTGCAAGCTCTCAAAGGCCTCCATCGTTTGAAACGCATTTGTGTCAGTAATGTTATTTATAGCGATCGAGGTATATTGTTTGGTATGAGGTGTATACGGATGAAACGTTGGAAACACTGATGAAATGACATTAATTCAGCTACCGTTGAAATGATATGAACAATCCAGGTACAATCGAAATGATTGACAATAGACATAATTTTAACATAGTAAACATACGCATTCTCCTCACACATATACCTATTTTCTAGAGAAACGTTTACACCTATCACATACACCTAAAGTACAGATTGATGCTAAATTTCGGTTAATATTAGAAGTCACCAAAACGCATCCGTTTGGATATAAGTATTATAAAATCCTTACTGGATTCGAGTTCCTGACTTCCTGACTTTGTGACCAGGGTAGTCAACATACGCCTAATGAAGTTCTTAAGTTCAAATCAACAATACAATTCAGACCAAAATCCTTGCAAGGACCGGCCCAGTTACAGCCCAAAACCATCAGGTAGAACTGCCTAATTCTCTCCAATGGGGACCTATTAGTAGGAAAATAGATGAGTTCCAAAAAAATCGATTATTAAATTCAGAAATTTACCGTCAAAATGCGCCAGAATTTCTCGAAGGAACTACCCTGATCGAATGGGGCGAACACTCTAGTAGAATGATATGAATAAGCAGCTGAATTCTGAATCTCTCAGAGATGTAAGGTATCACTAGAGTTAACAATTTCCAACATGCAGGTTTCACTGACATTACTCATATGTGAAATCTTATCACTAAATGAATCGCCTACAAAACTGAGATTTGAATCATTCAGTAATTTTAAATCAATTCAGTTTCACAAATCCAACCATTTCCATCATTATCTGTGGAGATTGCTTTTTATTTCATTCGCAAACATAATGAGTTCAAATCTCTTTCAATGTGATATAAGCGCAAACACAAGACATAGTGGAACGAGGCCCCTGTTAGTGAGAATGAGGCCAAATAGATCACTTTTCTCGCCATTATGTTGATATGTCACATTATTGCATTCATGAAAATGGCTAAAGGTAACGTCAGTATGACAGGTATGTAGCGGATTAAATCCCTGGTTTGAGAGGATGAGGTATAATATATAAATTTTTCTGGTAGTATCTACTAATATATGACAATATTCCAGTCATTGATCTGGTTGCCAAGGTACGTCAATCTGAAGGTGTTCGAAGTTTAAAAAAATAAAAACCCATACAAGAAAAGGGCTCTGGTTTGAGAGCATGAGGTCGAAGTGAATTTTTCTTTCTGCTCAATATCTGCAGATACATATAATTATCTCGTTCCTGGAAATGAGTATCTACGTAATGAAAATCAGAAGGGGTTCTGAGTTCCAATAGGGCAAGACATCATATTCCAGTGGACCAAGTCCTGGCTTGCGAGAATGAGCTCAGCGAGGTTTTGTCCCGAACTCAAACGAAAGAACACCCTTCAAAACACATATGTGCAAAAGTTCATGCTTGTAACCAAAGTGCACAATTTCAACTGTCCCACTATATCATATATATGTACGAGCGTGTACATTTCTTCAGTAAATAATCTAAAGATTTAACTCCTCTTAACAGGTAATTTATGTTTTGAAAATATCAACTATTCCACAGTACTGAGCCATTCTTAGGCTGGCCTATGACTGTTGAACTGTATGGCCTTTAAATTTTGCCAAATATTTATATGAAGATAAATGAGTGTCGTGAAATGTGGCAGCGAGAAAACGTGTTGGCATCATAGCTCTCCAGATTTGTATCTAATACCGCTTATGCCGGTGCTAGGGGACGTGTTGTCATATCATCCAAGTTTCCACATGAACAGGTACAATAAAAGCGTACCTGAGATACAACACATATCACGAATCGTTAGATTCTCGGTATGTGCTTTAGAATAGGTTAACCAGGAGACTATACTGTGAAGTCATGTGGCTCTGCCAGTATGTCGGCACCTCTTCCCACTTCCCTTATATGTGTTGTAATTCTTCTCAACATTAGTTCCGCCAGCCTTTAGTTTATCGGCGGGACGAAATGCCGCAGACTAAATATTGCTGACAGTATTGGGGATTGAAACTTTTGACAATAATGGGATGAAAATCTACGTCGCAGTGGTCCAACGCCCGGTCCTTTTCATGCACCAAACACCGTATAGACACATTTGAAGACCCCGCCATATATGCGACGTTGTGAAGGATACCCTACTTCTCTGAACTTGACGGACTACTCACGGTTCAGATAGAACATCATACTTGAACTTATACCTTTAAAAGAATAAAAAAGGCTTTCTCTAACGTCGACTCTATGGCAAGATAGGCGATAACAGTTTTGACATAGATAACTACACCTTTCTCGATAGCAATATTTCAAAGGGCCTGCATACGACTTATACAAATTTCGCCTGGTAGCATTTGCTAGATCCGGTGCAATTTGTGACGATATTAATCAACTACACGGAACATTATTTTAGAAACTTGTCAAACAAATACCAAAGAACACTTCCATTTTAGGTTGATCAAAGTATGCAATTATGTGATAAATTTCGTACACTGGCGACAAAAAAAAAAGTGTAGCGTGCAAAATGTCTGCCATTACATTTCGTAGTTTGTGGAATTTTGCCTACCTCGGACAAAGAGATCGTTTTAACGTCATGGATTTTACTTCCATTGTATTCAAATGAATAGACAACAGCAAACTGTCATCATACTTCAAAAGAGGACTTGAACATTCTTTGGAATAAAGAATAATGGTAGGGATAAGGACCTACTTATCAGTACAGATATTTGGCCAATAATCCATTTTTATCGAACCCGTAGCTTTAGCTGCGGAAAGCTTGATATCGATGCCCCTGTCCGTGTCTGTGTCCCTGTACGAAAACAAGTTGTAGAAGTTTTTTCTTGTCCACAGCTTCTCGACCTCACACACACTGTGTCTCTTGAACTAAGCCCCTGTGGGGGGCCTAATCGTGTATTTGCGCCTAATCGTGTCAGCGCCAAATCGTGTAAAAAAATTGCGCCTAATAACGTGTTGCGCCTAATCGTGTAGAAAATTTGCGGTTAATGGTGGAACTGCGCCTAATCGTGTACGAAATTTGCGCTTAATTGTGCAACTGCGCCTAATCGTGTACGGAATTTGCGCCTATTTGTGTAAATGCGCCTAATCGTGTAAGGAGGTTGCGTCTAATCATGTAACTGCTCCTAATCATTTGAACGATCTTGCGCCTAATTTTGCATTGCACCTACTCGTGTAGAAAAATTGCTCCTAATTGTGGAACTGCGTCTATTCGTGTAGGAGATTTGCTCCTAATTGTGGAAATGCGCCTATTCGTGTGAGAAATATGCTCCTAACTGTGGAACTGCGCCTAATCGTGTAGAAAATTTGCGTCTATCTGTGGAAATGCGCCTAATTGTGTATGGAGGATGCGCCTAAACGTGCACAACGTGAAGACATATAGCGCTTAAACGTGTTCAACGCGCCTAATCGTGTAATGACCGTGTAGTCATAAAAAACGACCTAATATAGAGCAGGAATAGTGATTTGAAGCCAGACAGTTATTTATTGAATTGCTGGATCCACCTCGAATTCAAGTTTTTCGACTGTATTTTTGAAATTACAAGCGTCTGGTCCGTCATTCATAATTCAGCCGTCGTCCATTAGAGAATATCCGCGTCCATAATCCAAAGACCTATTCCATATCCATATACGAGCAGTCAATCTATTTTACCCATGGGATTTGCACCAAACGTGCGCCCGGAGCCAGGCATTCGCCCTGGGGTGAAATAGATTGACTGCGCGTACTCGCAGAGTAGTATAGAACGCACAATACGGGTCGTATGGGAATGTGTGGAGCGACTGAGGGGCATGGACAGGAGGCATTCCGCTGTTCTCATTAGTTGTTGGTTGGATCAATCAGATCGCAAGTTTTTGCCCGGTTCTAAAAATAGATCACTACAGCGCTATGAACACCAGTTCTGCACACAACTGCCACAATACCGACGGTCACGGATGTACAAAGGGAAGCAACTTTACCAACGTCACGGCAGAGGGCGTGACTGCTTGGGGGTCAGATCGAAGATTGTTAACATGGTGGATCAAAGGAAACTGACGCAAAACGGTTTCCAGTTCGATAAATGGGCGGTAAAAATGAAATTAAAACAGATGTACTGCAGAGTGACTATCCTAACATATTGACAGACACACGAGGCGCTCTTGTTGTATGATATAAGATATATATTTCTAGTCCAAATGAATTGAAGAATCTGGTATGTTCTTCTGTGACGTCGACCATTCGCTATGACGTTGCAACAATCCATATTGTGATGACGCCACTCGCGATACCATTGTTGGCGATCCAAATAACAAACGTCACAAGAGAACGTCATAATACAAATGTATCAAAATGTATATATTCGTAGCGTCGCAAGCTATCGTATGGCTGCAGGATAAATCTGACCCCCTCTGCACTCCGCCATCTACCGGTATGTCAGCAAAGTTGTTCCCCTTTACGTATCCGTGACCGTCGGTATTGACGCCAAGCGTCTGAACGCTTCAACGCTTCGGCACTTTAGGTCCACTTCAGATCCACTCTCCCGCCTCTGTTTCAGGGACCTGAGGTATTGAGGCGTCTAGACACTCTTCGACGCCCATCGACGAAAACGAATGAACGATTCAAGTGCGGGTGAAGAAAACCATTCAAAGCTTAAAGGGCGGGCGCTACAACGCTTCAAATGCTGGCTATAGGATGAGTTTTCACCCCTTAGTATACAGGTGGTGCTGCGATATATGTCAAGTTGTCGCCTCTTAGCATACATTGTGGCGCTACAAGACATGACAGCTTATTATACGGGCTGATTACGTCACTCCCATGACGGGAGTTCCCTCAAACTTTTCCAGGCTGAAGCCATCGGTTTGTGTAATAGGGTGCAGTCCACAGTAGACCCCTCGTTGCTGGAAATAGACCCTTGGTATAGCTCTTCCGTCTTTCTGAGTTGTCAAACCATCCAGAAAACCATATCAAAGTATATATTTTCTTCATGGGAATGCTCATACCATTAATTCAGCATACAAGCCAATTAAGCAAATTTAACCCAGGATAAATTTTCCTCCCTCGGAACGTATTCCATATTTTCTGGAAAATCTATTGAAATGACCCAATATACGCCATATTTCGTTCATTTCCTGGAAAAATCTTGACAATCGATTTCAATAAGATTTCTTCCCAGTGTTCCCCGTCTCGAGGCGAGATAAAAAAGCTATTCAAAATATGGGGTCGACAATGCCGTTTTTTGTCACATATTCCATATGTAACATAAGCCTATTTTAGACACCTGAAAAACGTGCGAAACTGAGGCTGATGAAGGTCGACTTCGCGGCCTGACTCGCCATATAGCTCAACAGAGCCACCCATCCGCATGTCATTTTGATGGCGTGGTAGTACCCAAAAACTTGGTACTATAAATACTGGTTACTAAAAAGGGAAGGATAATTATCATGTGGTCAGACCCGGGCGCTCTGCTGTATTACAGTTTTCGAGGGGGACCAATAATCCGAAACTATGGACTACGTCCAATACAACCCACCGGCGTGCAGTCACGTACACAAACACTGATGACACCACCGTATGACGTCACTGCCATCGTGACCCCTGGGTCACGTCTCGAAAGAAAAGTGACTGGAAGTCGCGACTCCGCAGGCGCGACCACACCCAAGCGCCCCAAAACTCCTAGGCAGTTTAAAATTTTTAGAAAAGTGAGTTGTTTCACCTTTATTATGGGATCTAGACAATTTCTGAATTCAGGGCCGTTCGAAGTACACGTACAAAAATAGTTCCAAATTGTTTATTCGTTCTCAGACCAGAATAGTTATCCTTCAGTGATTGACAGGCTTTTTAGGCCTATATATAGTCACTTAGCATGTCCTTCATCCCTTACCTGTATTGAATAATACTCTGTGGATTGTTTTCCTTCAAGATATCAGATTAATACGCAATAAAGTATGGAAGCCTGCTATGGTCACTCTTCCAGAGATTGACCTCAACTCAGAGAAATACAGTTCAGGATGCAACATATACATGTGTAAAGAGCTGCCCTACCATATCGCTAGGGGCTGTGCATGTATCTATGCTGGATCTAGTTTCTGATGTTTGAAGAGGTCAAGCTAAAACTAGGTCAACACATGGAGTGGTGTTAGGAATATATGTGCATGTATGTAGTGAAATTAATCAATTGAACTTAAACTTAGAAATAATATTATCTGACATGTCTGAGAACTTAAATATTCTGAGATGGATGTCTTGCCACTTGTTGTTTCATGCACTCTTGTGTTCTAATACTTTCATTCACTGCCAGTACCGGATGTATGTATAATAGTAATACCACTACATACAGATCAGCTTGGTATTATGGCCAGTTTTTCGTGTGTTTTGGGGGGCTTTTTCGAACAAATAGATACTATTTTGAATTGAAACTCTGGGAAAGAAATCTGCTACTCAGGAAGCAGCTATTCTTTTCAGTTTCACTATATCCACCATTGCAGCCAGTCAATCGATAGTCTCTGAAAATTATACTCGGGTATCAAAATCAGTTAAAAACTGTTTTTCCTGTGACCCATAAATTACAAAATACTAATATAAATTCGGAAGTACAGTGCAATAAAATCTAGATTATGCAAAGAAAAGTTCAATTGCGATGGATGGTATCAGTTCCAACCTTCAATCAAACAACAGCGTTTATCTTCTGAACCACCTTTCTATTTATGCCCATGGGACTAGTCCTACTTGAGCTGTCTCCCTTTAATATACAGATGGTGCTGCGAGATATGACATATCATTATACAGGCTCTTGTGCGGATCACGATTTGCAATGTTGGCTGTTTCGACTTTTGATTAGTGAATTCAAATTTTCAAAATTGAAGCGCAGGATTTTCATTGGTGGGTGGAAAAAAAAATGGAAAAGTACCAATGGCAAGTACCTTACCCCCAACTTTCGCGAGAACTAACTCTAAGGATCACAAAACAGTGCCGGACATCTCGTTTCAACGGTTTCACTCATACACACACAAAGGGAAGATCTGCTTCCCCATATCTACATTTTCATTACTTTGTGTAGGTTGAAATTGGCCGATTTCGGAAACTTTTCATCATGGTCATTTCAACGCTTTTACGTCCTTTTGCAGCATCAGCTCCGAAAATGAAATGATGAATCAGAGCATGGATTTAGAACAGATTATATCCGATATACATGAACTGTCCTGTTTAGTAGCTTTTCAAAAATACAGTCGAAAAACTTGAATTCGGGGTGGATCCAGCAATTCAATAAATAACTGTCTGGCTTCAAATCACTATTCCTGCTCTATATTAGGTCGTTTTCATGACTACATGGTCATTACACGATTAGGCGCGTTGAACACGTTCAAGCGCTATATGTCTTCACGTTGTGCACGATTAGGCGCAGCCTCTATACACAATTAGGCGCATTTCTACAGTTAGACGCAAATTTTCTACACGATTAGGCGCAGTTCCAGAATTAGGAGCAAATCTCCTACACGAATAGACGCAGTTCCACAATTAGGAGCAATTTTTCTACACGATTAGGCGCAACGCAAAATTAGGCGCAAGATCGTTCAAATGATTAGGAACATTTACATGATTAGACGCAGCCTCCTTACACGATTGGGCGCATTTACACAAATAGGCGCAAATTCCGTACATGATTAGGCGCAGTTGCACAATTAAGCGCAAATTTCGTACACGATTAGGCGCAGTTCCACCATTAACCGCAAATTTCCTACACGATTAGGCGCAATACGTTATTAGGCGCAATTTTTTTACACGATTTGGCGCTGACACGATTAGGCGCAAATACACGATTAGGCCCCCCACAGCCCCGCCCCATTTCTCATATATTCTGGGAGCTTACATTTTGCTTCATGTATTCAACCTATGCGCTACCCTCGGCACCAAATGTTTTTGGACTTCAAACATTATTCCTATCCACAACTTCTCAGATTCATGTGATACTAACTTACCGTAGGTATGGGATGCAGTGTACATTGTTTTTTCGCACATATATCGAATCATGAATCATCTACAATATATTCCTTTATAGTAAATACTAATAGCTCGATGACATTATTTTATTTCAGAAGTACAGTATGAAATAACCGGTGGAGGTTATCGCAAGCGAACCCTTGTTAGCTTTGAATTTTGTGTCGCCTCAAATGAAGCACACCGTTTTCTAATTTTGTATCTGTAATATGTAATACTAACCTTCTATTAGGTAAGAGGTGCAATGTACATTGTATATACACAAACACATGTCGAATCACCTGCAATATATTCGTATGGTATTTCAAATATTTCGACTGCGCACTGTGCATATGAACAATTTCCTGACTTGAATTGAATTTCTAACTGTGTGATTCCTCAGATTCACAGATGGTTACATGTAGCTGCCAATGTGGTTGTTTCATGTGCAAGGAACGTTCCATGGCATTATGTCAGAACATTTACGAGAGCACCGAGCCCCACCCTGTATCTCCAAAGCTAATCCTCTCCCGACCCTCATGTATTGCGTTCGAGCTCATGCGTCCAATATATCTTGCCAGAAAGTTGAAATGTGTGTGTAGTCTGCAATGCTGGTATAATTATGTCACCCTTCAATGAATTGCAACTCAAATGGGCTAGATTTATCAGGCGGAACCCCATATTTTTTTTACATATTTTAATGTTATGTATCTTTGAAGATGCTGATAACTATCTTACCAAAAACAGTCTTTCAATGTTGAAGACAAGTTTATTTTGAGGACGACAGCATATTGAATGTCAGATTTGACAATTATACTTGGTGACGTCATATTTCCCCGATGATGAAATTTTCTGGAGTTTTTGCTGTCGCAAACGCCTGGATATGAAGCAAAATGATTCCATTAGTCGATATTTATTAGCTTAGACAAGAAATACAAGGACACAAGCTAAAAAGTTCGACCTTCTTCGTCCATTCGCAGTGTACCAATTACAATCCATCTGCGCATAGGTCTGGGGATTTAAGCTCAATATTAACCCAATATGATAAACTATGAAGCCATGAAGTGTACATAGGTTTCTCCCGTTCTCCTGGGCTTTACTGAGAAAGATCAGGTTGAGAGACAACGGATGCTCGGCCCACGCCATTCATACGCCATAGGTTATGTTTGAGTATGGGGTTATGGGTGCGCAGGCGCAACAGGAAATGTAACGCTTTACCGAGGCTCCACCGGGTTCCACCCACGAGTCTCCTGGACCAAAGCACATGCCATAGCGCATAGTGGGTAGGCTGTTATGGGTACACTGAACGTTCTACCAACAAAGAGAGGGAGAGACTTCAGAGTTTCAATTCAAGAGATTCGTGGATTCAGTAATGTGTCAATGATACGGGAATAAGGAGTGAGTGCTTCAGTGAGTGAGTGAGACGTGGGAAAATGAGCGAGGAAAAATAAGAGTAGACGGCCCTAAGGCCGAGGGAAAGACCCGTGCACACAAATACTTATCCGCTTATGCCCTCGCGTCTTAAAGCAGAGAGAGAGATATATAGATAGACATATGGAGGAAGAGAGAGACAGAGAACGAAAAAGATCAACGCCAATTATATGTTCAAACAATTTCATATAGTTTATTATCCCAAATCTTACATAATCCCCAGGCTGATGGCCGTCTTGGTAAGTTCAGTATGGTGATAAATTGTCTTTCTGTGTCATCTTCATCATGGCTGCACTTATCCAATAAGAACCCCCATATGAAAATCCGCCCTTGTTAGCTTCTTATTGATCATGGTCAAACTTTTCCGTGTTCATCGTCCATTTACGATGCGGGCGGGCGGTCGGTCCAGGGTACTTCAATGTCCTGAAGAGGTATTTTCGCATTTCTCAGAGCCTCTCTGGGTGGTAGCCCCATATCTTCTTCCAGGTGACGGTTTACAAATTACAAGAGGCAGAGGAATTCAGTTAACGCAGGGAGGCGTTGCGGACATCTATATGTTACACAACTCCGGAAAAAAGCACGGTCATCGTTATACGTTACGAAGTCAACGTCCCCGTGGCACACTGATAGGAAAGAAAAGCTTTCTGTAAAATGTTTATAACAACAACGATCGACAGATTAGAGTGACCAATGTAAACGGAAAAATTGTCCGATTAGATCAAATGTTCAGATTCTATCCTTTAACCCAGCTAAGACATTTATTCCGGATTTGCAACTCAGGTATTGACATATTGTCATATAAAGAGAAAAGGGATAATGTTCCCTGGAGCATTATCTTCTCTCAAATCGGTCACTATCGATAAGCCTCTACGGACAAAGAACAAGGATAAAGTGATATGTTAGAACAGTTGTCACATGACGATTCTCTATTTGAGTGACCTTCTAAAGTGGTTTTTGGCCCAAAAAGTGTCACCCAGCTATACGATGATTTTTGATAAACTTACAATGGCTTGACGGAAGAACCATCAATCCGTCAAATATTTTTTTTTAATAAGTTATGGATATGTGAAAGAAGTGCTTCACTCAAAATCTGCCGTGTCTAGATTTGTCCCATCAGATGAGAGCTACTTAATTAAAATATATATATATTAAGATAGGGTAGGGAGCCTCACTAATGTAAGCAAGCCTGTAACGCCAGCTATATAATATCATCAATATATCAGGATTTACGGACATTTAAGCCCCAATATTGGTTGAGGAGGAAGAGTTTGTGAATATCTTCCAGCGGTGAGTTACAAAAGACATTCCTGGCTGTAATTGGTGAGATATAACACTCACAACTTTTTTGTTTACGCTGGTTGCCACCCGTGCAACGGCCATTTTCTCCTTGTGAGGCTCCCAACAGCTAAACCCGTTGGCGGAAGAGCACGCTAGACCTATATTATCTGACACATTTTTTTCATAATGAAAATGTTAAAAAACACTGAGTGGACAGTGGCTAAAATACCCATATCGTGAGCACTCATCGACGAGATGTCTATAGAATATGTCGCTTCTTAACTTTGGGTTTAAGAGAAAAGCTGAGTCTACTTCATCCACATCGTCCGCAGACCAAAGTATGTCCGAAATAAACCCTGCATCACGCAGTACTCCATCATCCAAACTTGGGGGAAAAAATACTACATCCACAAAACCTGAAAAGAAAAAACCTAAATCGGACTCATCAGGCGGAAAGATGGCGGAACAAAAATCAGCTGTGGTAGAAGAGACTGATACTAACAATGACGTAGATATAGCAGCATGTTTGAAGGATATATGCAGCCAACTGAAAGTTATGAAAAGTGAAATGTCTACAAAAGCCGAGATGAAAGTCTTACAACAGTCGATTGTTACTAAGGAACGAATAGATCTTGCGATCGCTGACACGAAGAAGGATATCATGGATACGCTTCTTAAACGTATTGAGGTTCTCGAAGGATATAGCTTCGAATTAAAATCAGAAAACGAACGCATCAGGGAAGAACTTCGGTGTGTTAAGGAAACCGCCGAAATTGCAATCCGATCGTCAGAAGGACTTGAACGCCGAGTTAACGAATTAGAGCAATACTCTAGAAAGGAGAGTATTCGTATATGGGGCATTGAGGGCGAATGTAAAGATGAAACATGGGAAACTTGTTCCAAAAAAGCAGTCGACCTTCTAAACGCAAAATTGGGAATGCAGCTAGAAACATCTGACGTCGACATGGCCCATCGGGCAGGTAGAATGCCATCTGACGGCGCAAGTAGACCAATGCTTGTTAAATTTCTCAGACGGAAACACAAGATACAAGCCATCGCCAACAGAACCAAATTAAAGGGGACCAAATTCGTGATCAGGGAAGATCTATCCCCGCAGAACCAAGGTCTTCTGATGGACGCCGTGCGACTCTCGAAGGAGCATTCGGAAATCGTCAATGCATGGTCGTCAAATGGTAAGATCTTTGTGAAAACTGATGACGACATGATCCACCGGGTATCTACTCAAGCTGAGTTAAGCCAACTCGCCGGTTCATCCATGAATTTAAGAGCACCCAGTCGATCTGAACGAAATGACGGAAGAGGCAGGGGACGACATGGCAGTAGACCGCCATACAACGTTCGTGGACGAGGTCACCACCCTCGAATTAACTACCTCGAGGAATATTGACGCTGAACCTTGCTCAAGATACACCCGGGTAAGCTATGCGAAGTATCTTTCAGCTGATATCTGCCCTTTCTCGAGCGGCTCTGTTCTACCTGATGCCAGACTGACCGAATAGGAAGTAAATATTTTTATCCTCAAATTAAAAATTAGTTATAGGTCTAGATTGTAGCCCGCTATTACAAGAAGACGTATTAAGTAATACCGTGACTCCTTTTTCGATTCATCTGTTTTCATGTCACTGTGTGTACCGATTATATATAATGTTAAATGTAAATGTTTTATATACTGTTATTGCTTATTATATGCAGTACGGAGAAACATGGTGAATCTCAGTAGGTCCGGTATCCCTATATCCAAACTGCGTCACGCTATACAGTACACAGTTGTACTTTATCTGTTCAATACATGGCAAGATGTAAAATGTGAGACCGCTCGGTCTCCTTGTCCTGGTCCTGTTTCTGCGATCTGCTGATCAAAAGATATTCTATCTTTCAGAAGTCGATTATTTCTAAATGTTTTTTTGTTTTTGTTTTTTGGTTTCCTTAAATTATATATTTCAAACGGTAGTCACAGTATATAGTTTTAAAACAGCTTATCGTAAATCCTGTTACAATGAACACGATACTCTAAGAGTATTTTTCAAGATAAGCTATCTCTATCATATCACTTGGCAGATGTATCTACTCTGTCTTCCGTATAAACGATGCATCTGTTATGGATGATTACTATCATATATACAAGACTCAGCAAAATGCTTGACTGTAAATAATTTGACTAATGTGCAATTGTTGGTTGGGGTGTGAATTATTTTAGGATCAGTTGATCAGCCACTGTCCTCTGCGGGCTTGATGCTACCAGGTAGTCTGTTTATTATTTTTTTAATCGGTTATACTCTCTACTGTATAGGCAACTTAACTCAGGGAACTCTATATGCGTGTAATAGCGTTTTCAACATGCTCAACTTTACCACCACTTTGTTGATAAATCTAAAAGTATCACACTATGTACATTCAAATTCGGTGAGGGCACTGTATTGTCTATGAACGTCAGGGGGCTTCATTCGGATAAACACAAACGTAGAGACCTGTTCAGCTGGTTACAAAAGAAAAGATGCTCAGTGATCTGCCTGCAAGAGACACACGGTTCAAAAGAAACCGAAACTATATGGAAAGACGAGATGGGAAATAATTATCTCCCCTTTTACAGCCACGGAACAACTCAGAGTACAGGAGTAGCAATACTGTTTAAAACTGATTTAGATTTGGTAGTGAACAAAATTAAAACCGACCAAGAAGGTAGATGCATAATAACAGATATCACTATCGACGACACAAGACTTACGCTCACAAATGTCTACGGGCCAAACAATGACAACCCCTCTTTTTATACCTCACTGTTTGAAGACATACGCGAATTTGATAACGGAACGATTATATGCTGTGGCGACTGGAATCTAGTGCAAAACTTTAATCTCGATACGGATAATTATACCACAAGAGATAACATTAAATCAAGGCTCAATGTGCTCGACTATAAACATGAACTAGGTCTCATTCATATCTGGAGAGACGAAAATCCACAGAAAAGAAGATTTACATGGAGGAAAATGTCAAAAACTGGAATCAAGCTTGATTATTTTTTAATTTCTGACGATATTTCGGCAATGCGCACAACATCTGACATACATGTAGGTATAGCATATAAGTCAGATCATTCATTCATAACCTTAAAGTGCTGTTTTAAACTTTCTGACCGGGGTCGTGGATTCTGGAAATTCAATGTTGCTCTGTTAAAAGACCTCCAATATATACAACAAGTAAGGGACACGATACAAGACACGGTTAACCAATGCTATATAGACGGTGATCGGAATGACGCTGCATGTGTGTCTCTTAGTTTGGACGATCAGGCGTTCTTTGAGTTTCTTAAAAACAGGATAAGAAGCCTGACAATCCCATATTCGATAGCCAAGAAAAAAAAACGATACCAAGAAGGAAAATGACTTGGAAGAGGACATTTTGGAGCTAGAAAAACAAATATCAGAGGGTTTAAGTGGGTATGTTGATATCAAGAAAAAATTAGAAAATAAAACACAAGAACTCGAGCAAATGAGGTACTTGAAAATCGAAAGTATGATTGCGAGATCGAAAGTAAAGTGGTACGAACATGGCGAGAAAAGCTCAAAGTATTTTTGTGATCTAGAAAAAAGGAATTTCATAGTCAAAACTCTTACCGAGATTGAAAAGTCTGATGGTACAATTACAACGGACCAGTCACATATTTTAAGCGAAATGAAAAATTTCTATCAAACCCTATATAAACAAAATGAAAGTTTAAATGATGAGAATGAGGTTTTTTTCCTCAATCATAATATGAGACTTAGCGAAGGCGAACGAGCGTCGTGTGAAAATGGTATTAGTTTAGTAGAATGCGAAGAAGCGTTACAAAATATGAAAAACGGTAAAACACCGGGGTCAGATGGTCTTCCAAGCGAATTCTACAAGTTCTTCTGGAAAGAGATTGGGCCCTTTCTGCTTCGGTCCGCTAACTACGCTTTCGATACACAGTCCTTATCAACATTTCATCAACAGGGTATTATTACTTGCCTACCAAAAGATGGAAAAGATAGAAAGCATCTTAAAAACTGGAGGCCTATATCGTTACTAAACGTGGACTATAAAATAATTTCCAGCTGCATCGCCAACAAAATTAGAAATGTTCTACCTTCGATCATCAGCGACACACAGAAAGGTTTTATGAAGGGGCGTTACATAGGGGAAGTAACAAGATTAATATCTGACCTAATGGCCTATGCAGACGACAACGAAATCCCGGGCTTACTATTTCTCATCGATTTTGAAAAAGCATTTGATTCAGTTTCTTGGCAATTCATGGAAAAAACACTGGTTTCATTCAACTTTGGAAATAATCTAATTCGATGGATTAAGTTATTACAAAATAAATCTAAAAGCGCTGTAATAAATAACGGATTCCTGTCGGATTTTTTTGAATTAGGAAAAGGATGCAGACAGGGTGATCCTATCTCTCCATATTTGTTCATAATCGTAGCCGAAGTCTTGTCCATTGCTGTAAAAGGGGATGACAATATAATAGGTATAAAAATACAAGACTCAGAAATAAAAATTCAGCAATATGCTGATGACACTACCCTTCTCCTAAATGGGTCTAGGAGCTCTTTGGCGGCAGCGATGGGAATCTTGGATAAGTTTTCAAGCTGTTCAGGACTCCGTTTGAATATTGACAAGTCCCGGGCTGTTTGGTTTGGCAGTGCAAAGGGAAATACAATAAAATTATGTCCTCATTACTGGATTAACTGGGATCCAGGTGGATTCAAACTATTAGGGGTATGGTTCTTTGAAAATCTTGAAAAGCAAATGCAGGAAAATTTCGCAGAAAAAAAGACCAAAATTCAAAAACTGTTAGGAATCTGATCTAAACGCGACATATCCCCGTTGGGAAAAATAACGGTTATCAAAGTATTCGTCCTTCCGCTCCTTACTCATCTATTCTCCGTCCTGCCTAACCCACCTGCAGCATTCTTTAAAGATATTAACACCATTCTATATAAATTTTTATGGGGCGGGGGTCCAGACAGAGTAAAACGGAAAACTCTGATATGCGATGTAGAGGAGGGAGGACTAAATATGATCGATGTCTATACATTTTCTAATTATCTAAAGGTAAAGTAGGTAAAAAATATGACAATTAACTCTTCTGCCTATCGAGCCATGGTGGAGAAAATTTTAGAACCAACGGGAGAGGATACCTGGCGTTTAGGCCCTGATGGGTTACAGGAACTTATTAGGCATGTAAATAATCCATTTTGGAGCGATGTGTTATCAGCTTGGAGGGATTTAGTAAAACAGGAAAGGTTACCAGACACAGACGAATTGCTATATGATTTCAGTCCGTTTTCGGAATGGAAAACAATCGCCCAGTGGCGTGCAAAAGGTGCGTACCAATTAACCGACCTAGTTGGAGAGTACGGTTTGTTTTTAACTTTTGATCAATTCAGACAAAAATATGATGTTGCAAAGAAAGATTTTATTTTATATTATGCCATTATTCACAACATTTCCGCCGAAACGAAAACGAGGCTAAAACAGATTGACGGGGGTAAACTACAACAGCCGGATGGTATGTTAAATAAGATTACTAACCAAAAATCCTTAAAATTTATCTATACATGTAAGCATCTATTGAGAAATATAAAAGTGAAACCAGTTGATACAGAAAATAAATGGATTTTGGAGCTGGGCTTAAATCACCAAGACTGGACCAAAGTATACAAAAACGCATTCGATGTTACCCCACAGTCTAGTTTGCAATTCTTTCAATTCCAAATAACACATAGAATTATTGTTACGAATCAAAAGTTAATGCGTTGGGGTAAAGTGGAATCCGATAAATGCAGTTTTTGTGGCCAAGAAACGGAAACAATAATTCATTTGTTCTGGTTCTGTTGTCATAGCCAGAAACTGTGGCAACAGTTTGAAAACTGGCTCCAGATACTCAATATATTTCCCTCTTCATTGTCAATCCAACAGGTCATTCTTAGTGCACCGACGGACGGTGTCCTGTTGAAACATCTTATATTGCTGGTAAAGAAACATATATACAATTGTAGATTCTGGAGGACTCTTCCTGCCTTCGAGAGAGCGAAGCAGTATATATACAAAGTCAGAGATATTGAGAAAAGTTTGTCAAGTAGTGATGAATTAGAAAAGGGCTTCGTTAAGAAATGGAGCCCCCTGGCAAACATATCTGTATAATTTTATTTATGCATGTCAGTAAACATGAGTGGTGGTAAAACAACAACAACAGGCAAACGCACCGTGGATATAGAAGTAACAGAAAAGGGTTTCTTGTACCGTTATAGAAAGAGTATTTCGCACTATATATTACCTCTGATAGTGAATTTCCCGCAGGATCC
This sequence comes from Hanleya hanleyi, assembly GCA_036873755.1. NCBI lineage: Eukaryota > Metazoa > Mollusca > Polyplacophora > Lepidopleurida > Hanleyidae > Hanleya > Hanleya hanleyi. The sequence continues at coordinate 66,336 of JAVTVY010022023.1, forward strand.
ACCATGTTTCGGAATACAAATATATTTGCTCCTCTAAAATTATCTGAAGGACTGACTAATCTGAAGGCTATATTATGAGTCACTTCAACCTCTTCTATCCTCTTGGACTTTTTGTCCGGGAGGATGGAAAGGGGTCGGCGGTGGCAATCGTTTTTCGTACAAATTCTTGTTATCGGCTTTAACCAAGTAAAGGAAGAAGTTTAAAAAAAAAACCCTCTCTATGGACTTTCGTCTTTTTTCGGCCAAAGAGTGGGGAAAACATTTTATGAAAAAAAAAATATAATAATAAAACCTCCATAGTCAAACTCTCATTCAGCCTATGTGAACAAATGACCTGATGATACGTTGTGGATCACTGTGGGTATGCTTCAGAAGGTTAATTTTTCTTCTTTTTCACTTGTAGATACGAATCAAACAGTTCATAGTGGTTCTTCTATATTACATTCGCATATTAACGTATCATATAATCGTGTCCACATTATTTATGTTATGTATATGATTTTATGTATCATTAATAGTATTATCCAAAACCCGGTAAGCCCTGGCTATGTGGGCACTGTACGGGTGTCTTTGTAACAAACCATGGCACTGTTTGAATGCTGAATAAATGCCCAGTGGCTTGTCCAGGGCTTACTGGAAAAAAAAAAAAAAAAAAAAAAAAAAATTAAAACCGGAGATAAACATACTTGTTTAATACGCGACCACAGATATATTTCAATTGAGAATTGCTCTCCATCAACTTATCCTCTTGTTGTAATACTCTGTATCGCTTGAATATATCATCCCTAGAACTTATTGGGACCATGTCGACACTCACACGGTATCTACGAGACGCTCTCGGCGGCTTTAGAACACAATTCGGCGTATGAGGTGTATAAGAGACTAAGTGCAAGAGCACCATTGTGCGGTTCTTGTACTTTACATTCTCTCCAGCCGTCTACAGCGACAGATATGCGAAAAAATTTAATTCGTGGACGGAAAACATGGCTGCAGGGACGTAAACTTAAGTGGATGTTGTTTATTTCCATGCTTGATTGGATAAATCTTAATTAAACATGAAAAAAAGGCGAAAAAGATGGAGTGAGGCAGCAAAAATTCGTGGGAAGTAAAAGTAGTTAACAATATTAGTTTTCATGACAAATGTCTGTGTTATACACGCAAAGTTGTTTACGATTCTTTGATATCTATCGTTTTATATCAGTTTTACACGGAGACATATTCATACAGCTTGAATTATCATGAAACTGCTTGAAGACTAGAGGCCCGGGCACACTTTCATCAAGCTACTTACGAACATTTTTCTTCGTAACTCATGCGTATCTTTTTTCGTAAGTAAATTCGACTTTCATGAAACTTCGTAACTTAAGAATCTTCGTAACTTTGTGCGTAACTTTAAGGCAAGTATTTACCTGCCGTAAGTTCAATATTTTTCGTATCTCCGATTGAAAGAACATGGCGGCCCCCATATAGGCGCATGTGCGCGATGTTCAGGCATCCACTGTCTGAAAACGAGCCTTCGTTCACTGCCGGGACGAGGGTTCTAACTTTAGTAAAAGTCTCGGGTTTAGAGGCTGCAAATTAGTGTGTCGTACAGTTGTTTTTAGCGAAAGTGGTGTTGAAAACAGGGGTCTCCGTAAGGATGCAGTCGAAAGTTTCATTGTGAGACATGGAAAACCTCGGCTTTTACACACTCATCACTCACGCCATGCATGTTCTGCAAGTTACAAATGATTTCATAGAAGCGATGCAGAGTGACAAACCAATTTTGATTCTCACAAAAATGCAGAATTTCACGTTGAAACTGACACACTTTGATCACAGACGATACGGTACAGTGTTATGATTGGCCCAGTTCAGGGAAGAGTAAGGGGGAATAACTTTACTGTTTACAAAGCAAATCCAGGAAAAGCATGTTAACATTGAAAAATATGGGGGGGGGGGGCGGGGGGGTTATGTCACACTCAAGGTTTTTTCACTGAGATGGCGACAGCCAGTTTGGGTGTCCCCATATGAGTGAAAAAATATTGAGAGTGACATTGAAGGCAAATATAAGATTTGACCATGAATACTTTGTGGTGTAGATATCAAAGGAAATGCTATTTAAACATAATGTTACAATATCTATGAATATCTATTTCAGGGAAAGATTTCTTTTAACATTTGAACGTTCCATATTATGTAGATGTGCTTACGTATGCACAATAATTTCTGCAGGGAAATAAAATTTGAACTGCTATCTGAAAATGGTAAATGCTCTATATTTGTTATTGGAAGAGCTACTAATATATTTAAACTCTGAAAAAAATTGAAAATTTAGATCTGGTACACCAAAAACTGACCAAAAAAAAAAGATTACAATAAATAAGAAATAAAAACTTAAAATGATTTATCATAAAAATATTTATCAAATGCAAATGTTCATATTCATACTCGATATTCATTTCTCGCAATTCTCAGGACCCAGGTTTATCATGCCTAATAATCTCTGAGGGATTACACTGGAAGTTCAATATCTACAGACCCTCGATAATACATATTGTGAGATACTGCAATTTATTTAAGACAGCTGTGAATCTATTACAACAATGGTCCAAGTTAGATTATTCCTTTAGTTTAAGAAATTTTTCACTGAACAAAAATCCAAATCAAGGTCATATTTGGAGTAAGTACCTATTATAATGGATGGCTGTTAGAATACCCAATAAAAATAAAGTTGCAATAAAATATGTGAAATTTGTCTATTACTAAATTGCTCCAGATCAAATATTTTTACCCACTTTCAAGATACACAAGAAAAACCGATACATAAATTTCTTCCCTCGCTCTGGCTGCTCCCACGTATATTTAACTTGAATTGTTCCTTAATTGTAACAACTCCCGATTCATAATCTTCTTGTTTTCTGAGACAGACATAAAGATAAACATAATGCATGGAAGTATGAAGCACAATTACTTTAGTAAATACAGCAAGTGATAGCTGGGTTACCTGCATGTCAGATATACCCTCTGATTGCACCAGGGTTGAAATCTTGGAGCGCAAGTTTTATACACATGGATCTCGGCCAATCAGCATCAACCGCTTGTAAATTGAGCAGAGTGGACTCCGCATGTCAGAGGTAAAAAAAGATGTTGCCTCGTGTGTTCTTGTGAAATAATTTAGCATAAAACTTGCTAGTTCTTTCACAAGATAGACTGGACACATTTCCTCATCTCTCTCGTATGCAGATACGTGCTGCTTATGTGGATGAATCCCTATAAAATGTGATTGCGCATGTGTGCCATGATTTTCAGTTCGACTGCAGTTACACTGACAGGTTAGGAGGCAGGCTACAAACTCTGATAATGGGAGAATGCCATTCAGAAGTGTTACTCAGTTGCTGATCTGTCAAGGGTACATGTATTCCTTCAGCTGGCTCGTCTGTTGCACATCAAGTAATGTGTGTGAACCACCCTCTCTCTGACCTTGTTGAACCATGTTTTTATATTACTCTATATGTTAATAAGTTGCAACTGCTAGAAACATCTCAACAGTTGAATGATTTTGAATTGACTACACCAGCTGGGGGTTTCAATCTGTATGTTGTAGAAATCAAAATTACATGCAGAATACTGTGGCTTAAGAAATAATTTGAGATTATTTATCACTATACAAAGACAGACATTTCTGATGGTTCCCATCTGCGCAAACCCAATCAAATCAAATCTTGACAGAGATTTGCCTGGGTCCATCTGCGCTGATACGAGTAGGCCCCTACAGTCCAGGAGCGGTAATCTCTTTTTCTGTGAGTTGTTTTGTATCTTCCTGTGGATTTTGATAGCTGATCATGATGTCTGAATATTGTTGTGACACCGGATAAATGAACCAAACTTATATTCTCTTTGGTGAGCTTGATAGGATATTCATTTTACTCAATTCTCAGGACTCCGGTATTGCCAAATAGACTCTGGGGATTATAATCAATTATTTGCTTTTCTTCTATTTTGATCGCCTCAAGTGGGTGGCAATGATATCACTACATGTATATATTCTTGTTATTTTCTTCTATTGTGCACCTAAAAATCCATATAATCTATTGGGTTTCTTTGCACTATAGTGATTTACATCAATGGTTTATGTTTACAAATTTTAATTAGATCTGATTCAAAGTAATGTTAGGACACAATCGCAAGCCTAAATCCCTTTAACGGCAAATGTAGGCGACTGTTACATGTAATATAATCCCCCCCCCCCCCCACCCCACAATTAGGACTCTGGCTGCAGCAAAAATTATTATGGAATTGAAGCATTTAACACAATGTTAAATACTGCATTGTTGATTGTTGTGGCTAATGGAGGGGACTGTAATGTACATTGTAACAACCTAACTCTGATGACCAATGAAAATTCATCTCCTTTCAACCACAATTCAGAATACTACAGAAATATAGGATACATCTAACATGCAGAATGTGATGCCATATAGACTTTTTAATAGTCACATGATGCCATAAAAGTCAAATGATTGGCCACCATGGGATTTGGACATGCGCCATTGTATGTAACGGCTAGAGCCAGAGAGAATGTATACAGGGGAATGATTACACTCGTGATGATTTCTCGTATGCCAATTCAAATTGTCAACCTCTGTCAAATGTGACTATTTAACCTGGAGCACTATCAGCTAGTCATGGACATTCCAGTCCAAGATCTCCCTATGCTTATGTGTGTGAAACCTGGCACAAAAATGTTATGCTTTCCATTACCTTCATATTATACAAAGGATCACTACGCTGAATTCTATATTATGCATTTTTTGGCAATCCAGATATATTTGACTGGTGATAAAATTGCAAGTTCAAATTATTCCCCCTAGATAAACACAGAGAGCTGGAGCTGAACCACCCCACCAGTCATCCCATGCAGCTACTGCTTGGTTGTGAAGTATATTGCATCCAATTCTTGTAGTCTTTGAAAGGACAGGGTTCATACACTTACAGCACAAAAAAAATCCAGGACTTTCCAGGTCACTAATTTTAATTTTCCTGGAGTATTTAGTACAATAACTTGCAACAGAGATGATCAAATTAAGGAAGTCCAGGAACAAATTTTGGCACATAAAGGTGATGTGGCATCATCTCCTAGTAGAAGACGAAAATATAGTTCTTCCAGGAGTTTCACTATATTTTTAAGCATTTTCCAGTACTTTCCAGGTTAGAAATTAAATTCCAGGAATTTTAAAGACTTTCCATGAGGCGTATGAACCCTGAATTAGGTCATAGTCATCTTGAAGTGAACTCCATCTGGAGGCTCTCATATGGCACCACTGATTATGCGAGAGATTGAGATGCTCACCTAATTTATTGTCCCCCGCCGCAACGCGGCCGGGGACTTTAAAATGGTTCTTGCGTCTATGTGTCCGTGCATGCACGGACATGTCCGTGCAAATACTTCGTAAGCAATAACTTCTAAATGCTTTGTCGGATTCCTCCGAAATTTGGCATCTGCATTCTTTGCGACAAGACGTCTCTTGGTATTACGTTTCAGCAAGATCCGCATGTAGGTGGCGCCACTGGGGCCTTGCTTCTATGTGTCCATGCATGCACGGACATGTCCGTGCAAATACTTCGTAAGCAATAACTTCTAAATGCTTTGTCGGATTCCTCCGAAATTTGGCATCTGCATTCTTTGCGACAAGACGTCTCTTGGTATTACGTTTCAACTAGATCTCCCTGTAGGTGGCGCCACTGGGGTCTTGCTTCTATGTGTCCGTGCATGTCCGTGCAAATACTTCGTAAGCAATAACTTCTAAATGCTTTGTCGGATTCCTCCGAAATTTGGTATCTGCATTCTTTGCGACAAGATGTCTCTTGGTATTACGTTTCAGCAAGATCCGCCTGTAGGTGGCGCCACTGGGTCTTGTTCCAATCTTTAGTGCATGTCCGTGCAAATACTTCGTAAGTGATAACTCCTAAATGCTTTGTCGGATTCCTCCGAAATTTGGCATCTGCATTCTTTGCGACAAGACGTCTGTTGGTATTACGTTTCAGCAAGATCTGCCTGTAGGTGGCGCCACTGGGTCTTGTTCCAATCTTCTGTGCATGTCCGTGGTTTCCATTCAAATTCTTCACAAGCGATAACGCGGCCGGGGACTTTAAAATGGTTCTTGATTCTATGTGTCCGTGCATGTCGGTTCGAATGATTACTTCCTAACGCTTTGTTGGATTCTTCCGAAATTCGGCATACGCATTCCTTGCGACAAGACACCAGTCGTATCGCGTTTCAGCAACATCTACCTGAAGGTGGCGCCACTGGGTCAAAATGGGTCTTGCTTCTATGTGTCCGTGCGTTTCCGTGCATGTGCATGTCCGTGCATGTCGGTTCGAATGATTACTTCCTAACGCTTTGTTGGATTCTTCCGAAATTCGGCATACGCATTCCTTGCGACAAGACGCCATTCAGTATCGCATTTCAGCAACATCTGCCTGAAGGTGGCGCCACTGGGTCAAAATGGTTCTTGCTTCTATGTGTCCGTGCATGTCTGTTCGAATGATTACTTCCCAACGCTCTGTTGGATTCTTCCGAAATTCGGCATACGCATTCCTTGCGACAAGACGCCAGTCGGTATCGCATTTCAGCAACATCTGCCTGAAGGTGGCGCCACTGGGTCAAAATGAATCTTGCTTCTTTTTGTCCGTGGATGTCAGTTACAAGCGATAACTTCCAAACGCTTTCTTGGATTCTTTCGAAATTTGGCACACGCATTCTTTATGAGAAGACACAGTTGCGTACTGGATTTCAGTAACATTTGCCTGAAGGTGGCACCACTGAGTTTCACTTCTTCATGCCCGTTCCAGTTAAAATGGGTCTGGCTCTCTTTGTGTCTGTGTCTGTTCAAATCCTTCACAGGCGATAACTTCCAAAAGATTTGTCGGATTCCTTCGAAATTTAGCATATACACTCCTTGTGACCAGACATGGGTTGGTATTGCGTTTCAGCAAGATCCACCTGAAGGTGGCGCCACTGAGACTGGGTCTTGTTCCAATCTTCTGTTCATGTCCGTGGTTTCCATTCAAATTCTTCAGAAGCGATAATTTCCAAATGCTTTGTCTAATAATTAGGCATCCCTAAATGCCTAAATGCGTTTGTCATTTGTTCTTCTTTCTTCCGCTTCTCGCTGTTTGGAATTTCATGTCGCTTTAAAAGAAGGACACCAGTTTCTTAAATTTGCTGTCCAGTCCTTCTATTCCACATCATATGATTTACACTAAAGCTTTTGCAGGAACCATATTTTTTTTCAGAAGTATAATATGAAATAACTGATCCCCGCAGTACCGAACCTATGTTAGTTTTGAATTTTGTGTCGCCTTAAATGAAGGACATTTCCTTCAACTTTGCTATGAAATCATTCTATTCCACATCATATGATTTACCCTAAAGTTATTATGGATTAAGAATACTGATCAGCGATACGGATTTGATATTTTGGAACATCATGATGTCTTGCCGGCATCATTGAAAATTGTTGACCGCTTCTCTCTTGCAGGAAACAATCCTATGTTTATGTATACTTTTGTCTTTTTGAATTTGGTGCTAATACTGTTATATGGAAATGGAATAGGTCTTTGGATTATGGACGCGGATATTCTCTAATGGACGACGGCTGGATTATGAATGACGGACTAGACGCTTGTAATTTTGCATGAACCTTGTTATATTTCAGAAGTATAATATGAAATAACTGGCGGGGAAATCCCCCCGCAGTACCGAACCCCTGTTTTTTAAATTTCGTGTCGTCTTAAATGAAGGACAACATTTTCTTCAATTTTGCTGTCAAATAATTGTATCTCACATCATATGATTTACCCTAAAGCTTCTGCAGGAACCATTTGTGTCCACAGTGTAACTTGCTATATTAATTACAACTGAGTTCCTAAAGTTTGGGTGCACACTGTGCATATGATCAATTTCCTGAATTGAATTGAATTCCACCTTGTGGTTTTTCGGACTGTGATAGATGATGGCATGCATTTGTCAGTGTCGTTGTTTCATGTACAGGGAGCTTTCTATGGCTTTCATGTCAGCACACCTACCACTACCCTCAAGAAGAGCATGTCCCCATCCCCAGGGCGCCGAGCCGCACCCTCTATCTCCCAAACTAGCCCTCGCCCGACCCTCATATATTGTGTTTGAGCATATATATCTCCAATATATCTTGGCAGAAGCTGAAATTTGTGTCTTAATGTCTGCAATATTGGGATAATTGCAACCCCAAAAGGTTTCAATTTATCAGGCACAGACCCATGTTTTTGTATTTGGTAAATGGATCCCTTGTCTACATGTATATATTTTTGCTTGGAATTGTTTTTCTTGCCAATCCGCTTCTGGGTGGCGCCACCTTGGGCCAAATTAAATTGCATCTCCAGACAATAACTTTTGAAAACCTTAAGGATTCTTTCCAAATTTGGTGTGGTGGTACCTTGTCTCAAGATCTGGCTTGAGAATGTTTTTCATGTTGAAAGGGGGGACTACCTGAAAGCTAAGTTAAGTGTTTCCAGACAATAACTTTTAAAAACTTGAACCGATTCATTCCAAATTTGGTGTGTAGGTACCTCGCCTCAATTTCTCGTTTGGCATTGTTTTTCATGCCGATCCACATATAGGTGGTGCCACCTGGGGATAAATTTAAAATTATGTTTCCAGACAATAACTTTTTAATACTTAATAATGAACTTGGTATACATGTACCTTACCTGAAGGTTTCACTTAGTATTGTTTTTCTTGTCGATCTGCTCATAGGTGGCGCCACCTGTAGGCCAAGTTAACATTTTCTATTTCCAATGTCAAGGGATCTTGCTTCAAGATCTCGGTTGGGATTATTTTTTATGCCTATCTGCCTACACATGGCGCTACCTGAGGGCCAAGGTAAAATTGCATTTCCGGACAGTAACTGTTGGACCTTAATGGATTCTTTTAAATTTGGTATGTGGATACCCTCAAGTTATCTTATGGGGCCATGTTAATGATGTTTTCCCTAAGTTTTACGTTTTTACTTTCTTCACAAATACTGAATGTTTCCTTTACTAAAGATGCAAAAGGCATGCCTCCAATCGTATTGGTTTGCGGGCAACTGCTCATCAAATTATTCCCAAATTAGGCATGCATATACATTGTACCTTGCCATGAGATGTTGCTTGGGAGTGCGTTATCCACTTCTGCTCAGAAACCCTTACAGACTTGAGGTGTACACCTCAAGTTGAGGTGTAGTCGAGGTGTACCTGAGGTGTACACCTCAACTTGAGGTGTAGTTGAGGGGTACCTGAGGTGTACACCTCATTTTGTTTTTCAAGGTGTATACACCTCAAGTACACCTCACGGACTTTGAAAAAATATTTTTGTAATTTACCTACACCTCAAGTACACCTTATGAACTTTGCCAAAATATGCATGTACCTCAAGTACACCTCTGGAACTTTGTCAAAATATACGTGTAATCTACCTACACCTCAAGTACACCTCATGGACTTTGTCAAAAATAGATATGTTATATACTACACCTCAAGTACACTTATGGACTTTGCCAAACTATGCATGTACCTCAAGTACACCTCTGGGACTGTCAAAATATACTTGTAATTTTTGTACACCTCAAGTTTACCTTGGCTTCCCATATAGATTTCACTGCCCATCAACATGATCAACTAAATGTTTTATTTATATTTTAAAGTACATTTCTTAGTTCATTTAAGCGCTATATTTTAAAATAAATCAATAAATGGGTTGGCTAACTGTAAATCTCATACACCCTCTATGAATAAAAGAACCACTTGACAGGTCATACCTTGTTTTCCAGTTTACAATACATAAAATCTACTTCTGCTATTTCTTGTGTCATCTGCATATACATTCTCAGCTGGAGCTCTTCTTTAATTATTTCCTTAATACTTTTTAACTCTGTCTCAGTTGGATGTTCCTGCCTTAGTCTAATATTCTATTGTAACATACACCAATTCAGTCTGACAGTTTGAAATAAGTACAGCCCTTGTTTAATTAACAAATAAAAATTAACAGTGAGTGATACCTCATAAACTTTGTCAAAATATATACTTGTAATTTACCTACATGTACACCTCAAGTACACCTCATGGACTTTGCTAAAATATGCATGTACAAAAGTATACAAGTATGTACTTATACCTCATAATTTATCTACATCTCAAGTATTTCCTACCCTCCACCGTAACAAGCTTGCCATGAACATAAGATACAGTTATCCACCTACACCCAAGATATATGGTGGACTTGGTGGAAAGGTTTGTCATGAAATTGAGCATAATATACCATCCACTTATTGTAAATAATTGCCAGCACAATCTTTTATTCATACTCGCTAATTACTCGTTTTGTATCCCAAAATAATGAAAATACTGTTATACGATCACTTTCTAAATGATAAAAAATATACATACTCGCTAAATAGACAAAATATTGCTGAACATGGCATTAAATTTAATTTTTTCTTTACATGTCTATGCTGGATCATCATTCTGGCATGAATGTTACTTTAAATTACCTACACCTCAAGTACACCTCATTGACTTTGTCAAAAAAACATGTACCTCACTTTTAAATTACCTACGTACACCTCAAGTACACCTCCTGAACTTCTAAACAACATGAAAAATGTTATGTAAACTCTATTTTTATTTTATTTTTATTATTATTTTGACACCAGGACACTAATACATCAAACTAAAACCTGCTGTAACATTCTTCTCTTCAAATTATCATAGCAATCAGTTAATGGGCACTGTTGTATAAATTACAGAGAAAGTTTTGTTAATCTCATGCAAACTTTGGCACCTGTGGATATGTTGTCAACCATCCAGATATATTTCCAAAATGGATATGTTAACTGTCACTTCCCAAATACATTGGTCCCTTGTATGCTTTTGCATTGGAATCCTCTGTGTGGCAATTGGGGCACTTGTGAGCCAATGTTGAAGCTCCTTTATAAGTGTGGTGCTACCATTTTCCGACATACACGGTTACCTTCCCCTACTTTCAAGTTTGGCTGCTCATATGTTAGTTGTAGGCTTTGTAGCGAAAAATGCTGCAGCAAAATTATTGTAGGAGGAGGATGGGGATCAATCTACTGAGCACTAAAAAATGAGAATACAAATATGCCTGGTACCTATTTTCAATGGAGGTATGAATATATTTTTCAAAATTGGATATGCCTCAAGTACACCTCAGTTAGTACCTCACCTGAGGGGTACACCTCACCTGAGGGGTACACCTCACCCGAGGGGTACACCTCACCCGAGGTGTACACCTCACTGAGGTGTACTAATTTGCATATTTCGATACTCCTCAACTACACCTCATCTACTCCTCAACTACACCTCATCTACTCCTCAAATACACCTCATAATATCTGAGGGTACACCTCACAGGTACACCTCAACTACACCTCAAGTACACCTCAAAGCAGTAAGGGAAGTGACGCCAGCTGATGACAAAATCTGAAATTTGTTTTTGGCCAATAACTTGAGAACTGCATGCTCATCGGATTCTTCTCAAATTTAGCATGCATTTACCATGCCAGGAGATGTTGCATGGGATTGCCTTTCACTCACTTGCACTTACAGGTGGCGCCACGTGGTGGCAAAATCCCAAATTTGTCTCCAGGTAATACCATGGCCTAAGATGTCGCTTGAGATTGCATTTCGCCCACTTGCGCCTATAGGTGGCGCCATCAGGTGTTAAAATCAAAATTTGTTTTCAGCGGTTAACTTGAGAACCGCTCATCGGAATCTCCTCAAATTTAGCATGCATGTATCATGCCAGGAGATGTTGCGTGGGATTGCGTTTCGCTCTCACTTTGACTTACAGGTGGTGCCACTTGGTGGCGAAATACCAGATTTGTTTCCGGGTAATAACTTGAGAACCGCTCGTCAGATTCTTCTTAGATCTGGTATGAATATATCATGACATATGATGTCGCTTAGGATTGCGTTTCGCCCACTTGTGCTTACAGGTAGCACCACCTCGTCTCAAATCTAAATTTGATTTCGCTCATCAGATTTTTCTCCAATTTGGTATACAGGTACCATGCTATGATATGTCCCTTGAGATTGTATTTCACCTGCTTTTGCATACTGGTGGCGACACCTGGTGGAAAAATCTGAAATTTGTTTCTGGCAATAATTTGACAACTGCTCATCGGATTCTTCTCAAATTTGGTATTCATGTGCCATAAGATGTCACTTGGGATTGTGTTTCGCACACTTGTGCATACAAATCTAAATTTGGTTTCCGGGCAATAACCCCTTTTCAGATTCTTCCCAAAGTTTGTATGCTGATACACCATGTCATGAGATGATCCTTGGGATTGCATTTCGCCCACTTGCACCTACAGGTGGCGACACCTGGTGGCAAATTTTAAAATTTGGTTTCCAGACAATAGGTTGAGGATGCATTCAGCTTCTTGTCAAATTTGGTTTTCAGATAATATGCCTTGAGATGTCACTTGGGGTCGCTTCTCGCTTACATAATTTCCATGCTTCATTGCATGGAAGCTAATTTACAGAAGCAAAAAATGTTCAGTCAACCGTTCTAAGTTGATTTTAAAACTTGGGAAGGCAGAAAGACCTTCCGCATCCAACGCCTATGAAGTATAGCAGTTGCCTCCCTCATGTATATCCCCTCGAGACCAACAATGCTAAAAAATATTGCTGCTATTTCGGCGGGGGACTTAGCATCCTCTGGCTGCTTGTTTTCAATATATCCTGTTCAAACAAGGTTCTGTTGTTTTGACCACAATTTTTCAAAAGTAGTAATTCTGGAGCAAACTTGACCTATACACAGTATAGATTCTACACCTTAGTGAAAATGTTTGATCAGACTCGATCCCTGCTTGTGCATCACTTCATATGGCAATTTGTAATGGGGCTTTAACAGAAAATTTGTCGTAATAGTTTCATCAGTGTGAGATCCATCCAGGCCTCCATAAACTACATGTACATGTAGTATCATTTCAAATAATATCGTGATGCCAGCTCAATTTGTTTTCGAGAAACATGATGTACCAGGTACATACTATGTTCACAATCATATGTCTTCTGTTCAGCACAACCAGCTGTTCTTCATTATGGTACATGTTGGACAGCCCCCTCTTCTCTTATAGTTTGATGGTAGCTGATGTTTTACATGTAATATGTGTGACATATATTATTTATGGCATATTTACACCAGGTAATGCAGCGTCAAAATAACTATTAGTGTTGAAACAAATCCGAAGATTATTCTTGGTGAGATGAGGATGATGGACAGTCAGAGAGGTGAACGGACGACACTAACAATGGTCAAATTTGGCTGAGGGAGTTTGGTGGACAGTTATAAATGTTTGGTTTAAAATTAAAATGGTTTGATAGCGGTTTGCCTGTTTCAATAATGACACATGCATGCCATGGAGTATGCACAAATGCAATATGGAATAGGACTACAATTTCAACTTTTTTTCTGCGAAGGCATTGTTTTACTGTCCAGACTGAATTATTTTGTAGATACATTATACTGAAGAGGATTCAAAATTTTAAGCTGATTGAGAAATTCATGATTGTGTTTCAATATGCTACATCAGAAGCGAATCAAGTAGAATCATGTTGGGCACACCGGTTCTCATCAGATCACAGAAGTTAAGCAACATTGAGCTTGGTCAATACTTGGATGGGTGACCGGGTGCTGTACTGGCTGGGCTGATCAGTGTCCAGGATAATAGGAACTGTGGACACTCTCATGTTCTGGTGATATGACTGAAACAATGTTGAAAACGATGTCAAAGCCAACTCACTCACTCACACTGGTTTGATAAGTGCCAGTGCCATCTACATGTAGCTATTCTGATATAATGTCACAAACACTTCCAGCTGATTAGCTTTTGGTGACATGTACATGTATATGTGACAATGTAATATTGGATTTGACAGATGGAATTTTAGCATTTATTCCAGAATTGCATTATTTTGCTGTCTGAACTAAAATGTTTCATTATGGTTATTCACATGGATGTACAAAGAAAATAGTTTGCTATAATTCTTATTTCATAATATTTGTCACTATAAATTGATTAGTGCATGTTCAGCTGACAAATAGTGAAAAAAAGCTACATGCATGCTTAGTCTGTTCAGAAGATTCCAATCTAACAATTGAAGAAACACCCTACCGAATCGGCAAGTATGATGGTAGGTAAACACCTCCGGTCACGTGTCAAATCACAGTCAATGGTAGGTTTTCAGTGTTTTCGTTATCAAGCGTGGGCGTGTGTCTGACCAGTCAACAGTGACCCCAGCCGAAAATGAACGATTTTCAGCATATCCATGACAGGTATGGTTGCTGGTGTCCAGTCATTTTTTGATGGAGAGATACCGTTCTATATTGTCACCAAATGTAGGGTTATTATATTTCAAGTTAACAAAAATTTTAAACATTTTTGTGGCGAGAGGTGTTTTTAGGTGTTGGTGGACAGTCCATGGTAGGTATTAGCATCGAATTATAGTGTGAGGAAATGAGCACAAAATGAACATGTGGGAACTTACTACCTGCCTCATGTATCACTGACTCATTCGTCTCTCGATTCCTTTCACTTATGTGTATTTAAGAGGAATATGAAACATTAATAGTCTATTCTCTGTCTGTTTGATATTACGACAGTCCATCATCGGACAGATCGACAGTCCATGGTAGGTCAAAATACGGTCAGTCCGAACTGAGGTGAACCGTGTAACCTTGGCCAATGATTCACCAAATGGACTGTTGCCAAGACAAATGGTAGCTACCATGAACTGTCGACATATACAATCATATGTTGCCTCATTATAACATTGCAGCTGTTATCCGGCTTCAATGTGAAGACAAGTGATCCAATCTACAGTTCATGGTCGCATGACACATGGACTGGTGCATTCACCTACAATCATACTTGTCAATTCAGTAGGGTGAGAAAAGACATACAAATTTTGATTCTGTTGAGAACATCGACACCTAACACATGTATATAAGCTTACATGTACATGTAATGAATAGTGATATAAATGTTCATTCTCTTCATAACATTCATCTTCATAACTTAAAGAAAGGAACTGGTGTAAAGCCATACATATGCACATTTTGTTCAGAATGTTGTGAACTAAACAACTACATGTATAGTGAGAAGCCAAACCAATGTTCGTTCTGTTCAAAACACCCCCAGCTAAAAACTGAATGAGTTGAAATACAACATTGCAATCAGCAATACCTGAGCTATCCTGGCTATATAACAACTATCAGTTTACAATATGTATAATCTTGCAATTTGATTATTACTATTGTCACAGCTAGGTTAGTCAACTCTTACCAGCTGGAAAGTCATTGTTTGTGTGAAAGGCTCGGCAGTTTTTGAATTTAATGATCAATTCTGCAGCTGGGCACCATCTATAATTTTCCCATGATCCTCTGTACCCCAGATTATGAAGGTTCACAATAACTTAATATAACGGGGGACCCGTAGGTTGGAGAGAGAGAGAAAAATAGTCACATGGAAACTGCTTCAACTCCTATTGTTCAAATAAGCTTACTGACTAAAGTGAGGAGTGTTTGTTTGTTTGTGCAAAATACAGCTAAATCTATGTTGTGGTGTTTGTGCTAAATTTGTGGTTACTTTACCAGTATCACTGTATTGTCACTTTGTGGTTTTTAATTTGTACTTGAACATTTGTTAAATTTTGTATAGATTTTTTATTATAAATTATCATACAAATGATAAAAAGACACTCACATTACATGTATTTTTGGTATTAAAAAAAAATTGTATGTAGTTTGTGGAGGATAGGAAGTTGTTTGGTTGAGGGAAGCGACAGCAATGAGATACTGTTCATTCTTAGCAAAATAGTGGCTGATATCTGATTTATGATAAGTTTTATATCGACATACCAGAACATACTTTTGGTGGTGTATCAGTGTTATTTATCGTGAACTTCTGACATTGGCAGATGATTTACAGTGTGGTTGTTTGTGGTAAATTTGTGGTAATTAGTCACAGTTCAAAAGAGTTCCAGGAATTTTTTTTAAATTTAATCTTAGTGTATGGCATGTCAAATTTACCAATATTTTTTTCAATGAATTCAAACCTTGGAAATTATTTGAAGTTGATAATGAGAGTTCAATATAACTATCAATAAATTATATTGTATCTACTTAGCCTGATGATGATTTCAGTAAAAAGTGCTCTCCTGTACAGCTGGATGTCCACATAAGTAAACATATCACACTGTAAAGTACTAGAATCTCTGCCACCTATGTAACTATCCCATTGTGTACTCAACTATGTTTCTGGCTCCAGTTTTGGTGGGTTTTTCAAGCTCCATTAAATGTTAAATTTGAATTTGTCTAGAAAGTTATGAACTGCCTACAATACTTTTCTCCAAGTTTTGTCACCGGAGTGGACTGGGATTTAGTAACGTGTCTAAGTCCAGCGTTCTCTCATAACATGGTGTGAGATGCTTCAAATATGCCAGCTACATGTATATCTGTTTCAGATTGCCGGAGTTATACAGGTTGGGGAAAATACCTTGATCGAGGTATTATACCTTGATCGGGGTATTGTCATGGTATCACAGTTAGATACTGTAGATCGTTATAGAATTGTGGAACATAGGTGAACTTGTTGACCTCCTGTTCTGTGGTAAATGTGTTTACGAATTTTCTAGTAATTATGACCGATTTAGTGTTAGTCATCCACCTGGAATATTCTCGTATTTCTGACCGATTTATCGTGAGTGCATTATGAATCAGTCGTCTCGTGTTTCCCAGAGGATTCGATTTTGCAAATGACCGCTTTATGAAACCCCCGTATGATACGGTTAGATATACTGCAGCGCCATCTATACGTTGTATAGGTATTCGCTGTATGCACTTTTTCATCTGTACAATAATTGTTTACAATGGATATTTCTCGAATGAATAGCCTGTTTATTTGGGTCAATTTTTGTGGAAGCATCTGGAATTCTCGTAATTATATCTGGGTTAATCTTGCGTCATTGTTATACCGGTGAACTTTGTTGACCTGATAGAAACATCTCGAATCCCAATACAGTATAAATATGCGTCTCGCTCAGTTGTGGGGGAGGAATTGAACACTGGCTTTGATACACGTTTGGTGTACTCTGAGATACTTGAACAGCTTTTGGGTGCATAACTGGATTCGAACTTTATCGGAGAATACTGCCTGAGATTACTGACAACTTGGACTATATTTCCTGTTGGTTGTGTTTAACCGCTGTAACAACGTGATTGAACAAACAAACGAAATCTGGACACTGGCTGAGCAATATTGACTGAGGAATTACAGGGACGCTAATCCAGCACGTCACGAACTGTACATATCCAGAACTTTGAGATACACCGGTATAACAGTAAGAATTAGGATTTTATTTAAGATTAATTTGCTGTATTAACCTAACTTAGTTTGTATATGATTTTAGTATTGTAAATAAATAGTTTATTCTATTTCACAAATTCTTTCTGTTGCGTTTTTCTATTATCGTAGACGTAACAGTATTATACCTTGATCGAGGTATTAGCCTATACCTCGATTGGGGTATAGGGCTATGTCAACTTCAGTTTTGATATATTTATGGAAAATGTGGACATTCACAAACATGCCGGACTGCATGAATCTTTCAACAGCATCCATTGCTTCATTATTCCATGATTTTCATGGCAACGTATTGCTTCGTTTTATGCGACTAATCATTCAAATTAGCCACTTCAATATTTCAAAAATGAAACACGGCTTCAAATGACATATTCGGTGAAATTTATTCTGTAAATGAAAAAAGCATGGGGTGGCATACTTCCATATCAAGGTCATGTGCAAATTGCAGGATTTGGGAGGCAATGCCTAGTTAATAAATCAAGTTCAACTGACAGATACATAATCTAAACTGCTGGCATGTGCACATAAAAAACAGACCTCTGCTCTGGGTATTATGACCCGCCATGTGTATGCATGCTAGGAGATTGTGCATTGCATCGGACAATTTAATCAAATTTATTCATCAGTCAGTGCATCTACATTCATGCAACATGGATATGACTTTGAGATGGAAGTATGCCATCACATGCCATTTTCATTTACATAATAAATTCACCGAATATGTCATTTGAAGCCATGTTTCATTTTTGAAATATTAGAGTGGCTAATTTGATTGATTAGTCGCATAAAACGAAGCAATAAGTTGCTGTGAAAATCGTGGAACAATGAAGCCATAGATGTTGTTGAAAGATCCATACAGTCCACGGTATGTGTGGATGTCCACATTTTCCATAAATTGACAAAAACTGAAGTTGACATAGTCCCATACCCCAATCTAGGTATAGGCCTATACCTCGATCGAGGTATAATACCCCGATAAAGGTATAATACCTCGATCAAGGTATTTCCCCCAACCTGTTATACTAATAGGTCTATGTGTGTGAAATTTCAGCTTACCGCATGCGATTTATTTGCAACTTTTTGAACAGTGACACAATTTATGCTGCTGAACTAGCAGACTAACAGATCCTTGTCATCGGTTTGCACAAGTGTTCAATGAATGTGTACAATATACAATTTTCTGTGATAGTTTATGGAAACTAACGCTTCAACGATGTTCGATTCCCGCATATCGAAATCCGGGACCTTCATCATGTTGATCAAACTTCCGCATTTGTCTGGACTTTTCAGTTTTCAGATCAAATAGACATTCCCAAAGAAACTTTAATGTGTGTACATTACCTTATTATGTTCCAATCGTTTGCCTGGCCTTACAACTTAGACCTAAACTAAAAACAGACGGCGCTCTCCTGGCGCACATAATTCTTGACATTTCGCAATTTAATTCTTGTCCTTGTTCAACTCGCGCGGTAAACAGCTCCAGAAAAGTTACAAATTTAGGATCTGTTACGGAGCATACTTGCCCAAGAAGAAAACCTTCTAAATATGTTGCTTTTCCAATCTCTTTCTAT